>CM021105.1:265287075-265363619 GCA_007115665.2 Sequoiadendron giganteum
TCTCTTGATCAAAGTGTCCCACATGCTAAGATTGCTTGAAAGTTCATGTGTTCGACTCCAAGGTTCCTTTTATCGCGAATAGACTCAGTTGGTTGATGTGTTTTTGCTGGTTATTTCAAGGGGACTTACGTAGTTGTTCAACTCCGTGAAGCAATTAGGACATGAATGATTTGGCAATATGGTTCTGGTATCTAGACTGACTCAGAAAATGCAAAATTTAAAGGGGATAGGGATAGGGATTCTACAAATCTACTTCTAAAGGGTGGAGGACGAGGATCGACTTAAACAATCTTCAAACCAAACTTTGTTTTGTCTCCTTTCGAACAACTCCGACAAAGTTGGTGCAATCTTCAAAGGATGAGAAAGGTGTTCAAACTATGACACAACATGTTCATACCATCACTACGACGCATACAAACATATGAGCCACAATCGAAGTTAAGTTCTAATACTCCAGTTGACCACGCAAGGCGAACTTACCATCAGTAAGCCCGCTAGTGGTATGGATGAAAGAAGATATGCTCAAATCACAACGCCACACTCCACAATCAACAACTACTTGCATAAACAAAGTCTATTCTACTCTATCCACTTGAATTGGAAAGACGAACAAGCCTTGCTAGCTGCTCACAATAGAAGATAGAACCACCAAACAATGGTAAATCTTTATATTATGAGAGTGTTCACAACAACTTCTTACAAAGTCCTCAATGGGAAAACTTCCTTTCCTCCTCAATCTAAGCTAACTTCTAAGCTAAATGCTATATGCCTTCTACTCTCGCTCTGATTCAATTCTTGATCTAATGTCTAATAGATTACAAATGAGGGGGGATGCCCCTTTTATAATAAGTCCAATTCAGTGGACGGTTCAGATCAAATTACAATGAAGGGCTCAGATCGAGCCACCTATGCCCCGATTAGGGTTTCTGCCCTAAAAACCGCCACAGAGAGGAGTGGGCAATGAATGCACAGAATATTCTCCACTCCCCTGCAGGAATCATAATGAGCAATTAATGCCCACTACCATCATCAAGAAGATCCTCATCAAGCAGCGCGTTCCCACTGGCCTTCTCCCGGATAGCAAACTCAATCAACCGGGCCAATACTGCTTCAACCTCCTGTGTAGAGATTGGTGGAATATGGTTGAGCTGGAACTCCAAGACTGCTACCGTCTGTCCGTATCTGATGCAAGATTTCTTCCATGTCACTAAGGCGTCCTGGGTATGCTGAATTATACTAGAGAACGTGGAGACATTCTCAAAGTCATCCAGGACAAGTGACTTCGCAGCTGAGAAGAATGGAGGCAGTCTACTTTTCAAACCATCGACAGTTATCTCCTCTGGGACCAACTTTCTAGCAAATATGGCTTCTAATGTATTGAGGACTCCCCCCAAGATGTTGCCCATTGCCTTCTTCACTTTAGCTGAATCTGCCCTTGCTGCGTCGTGAAATCCACGGCCCGTGACCACCGAGGAGTACCAACTGGTGAAATCGTACCTATCACCTCTCTGAATTACACCTCCATCCACTAAGGTTTCTAGAGGTACATGCATCAAAGCCCCCAAACGAAGTACAGTCTTCGTTTGATAGATGCGAGTATCACCCCAGGCTTGATCTACTATATCCATCCGTGCCAAAATATTTGAGGCCTGTCGATAAGCATCGGCAAGGTTCTCCATGAATTTCCCTGTCTCAGTATGAACACGGCTAACCCACTTGTCCGCCTCCGTTTCCATTTTCTTCAAATCCTCTAAGGCAACAACTGACTCATTCGGAAGCTCCGATGGACGTTCTACTGCCGGGTCTGCTGGTTCACCTGGACGTGCTAGATTCTGCATATATCCCATCAAGGTTTTGTGCTCCTTCTTCAATTTCTTATACTTCCCCTCCGTGCGGAGCAACTGATCCTTCAATGCCTGATAGGAGTTATCGAACTCCTCGATAACTTGGGCTCCCGTAGGACGACCCAACTCTACTGTGGTGATCACATAATTTTCAGGCCTCTCCTCGGTTCGATCACAATCTTCCCTCAGAATAGCCACCTAAAGCGTGCGAGAGCCTGACTCGTCGGTCGAGATCTTTGAAAACTTTCGGGCCCTTTTCTTCTCTGGTGGCGCACTGATCCTCCTGAGGAACTCTTCCATCTCAATGGCTGGATCTGTGTCATCCTCGGGTTCTCTCCTCATTCTGTCGGAAAGCCAATCAGGCACTGTCTGCTGTGGATTACAAACAAGGGGCTGTTCTTCCGTTGCCTCCATCTCGTGCACTTCCTCTCTTCTTGCACTGGTCTGCTCAGGCTCATCCTCCTCTATAATCTGGGTATCTCCCGACCCTTGGGTCCCCTGTTCTGTGTTTTCTTCTTCTTCCAAAGCCGTGTCCAACATCTGCTGAAAATGGGTGTCAGCCATTGTTTCCTCTTCCTCCTCCTGTTGGCCGCCCCTGGATAGACTGACGCTAGCTGATTCCCGGGCGTTGGGCTGATCTACCTCCTCAAGTCCCCGCTCTTCCTCTAATCCTGCCCTCTGATCGGCAAATAATGAAACCACTCTTAAACTCGAAGATTGAGTTTGTGAGTGCACGGGTGATGCTTGTTCTATCCTCAACGGTATCGGCTGGGTTGGCACTTCCACTTGTGCCCTCGATGTCTGAGCAATTTGTTTCCCTCTTTTTACCGATAACGGCCTTGGGTCACCCATCAAGCTGTAAGTAAGGGCGATCGACTTGCTCTTAAGTCTGCATACATGTCTGTCGACCCAAGTCCTGGTAAAAGTCATCACCGGGATAGAAAGAGTGTCCAAGTCCATGATCTCTGGCTCGGACCAATCAGGTGGTGGGACAGGAGTATCCCTAACTGACCCATAGTCGGGTTGCATGACGCTGACATCCTCCTCCACCTGGTCGGGAACTGGAATAATCTCACATTCTCTAATCAACTTGAGAGGAAGTCTGGAAAACATCCTTCTTCTTATTTCAGCCTCATCCACTGCATTTGCCCAAAAGTCCTCCAGATGAGCTCTGTGCCGGTATTCAACGTTCTGTACCATCCGGATGTTCCCGTAAGGATCGAAATCCTGCCTGCGTGTGTGATATGACAAATGATAAGATTGCAGCTCGTCCTCTGCCTCTCGGGCTGCCTGCAAAGAGGGACACACCTCAATGGAATTTCCCATGGTGATAGGGAAATCAAGCCCACCCTTCTTTTTCCTTTTCTGAATCTTATCGTAGGCAATCAATTGCCTAGATACCTCAAGCATTACTATGTGATCAATGGGGTATCGTGGTAACCGATACGGATACTAAGTGAACCCCTGCAGCCTAATATATGTGAATTTCGGGAATTGGATGAGCCAATACCCATATTCCTCAATCAGTGTCTGTGCTTCTTTAGATATTCTCTGCTGCGTCCTCTGCTGAAGTGTCCTCGCAATGTGCATTGTGAATGCATCATTTGCCCGTTTGTAGTTGGCAATGTTAGCTAAATGTAGCTGTGTGCAGGCTTCATGAATTTTGAATTGACCAGGGGCACAGCCGATTGGCTCTTTGTACGAAATCCCTCTGTACTTAGTCATTCTGGCCAACATGTAAATCACATATGAGCTCATGTAGAAAGTCTTCGCCACCTTCAAGCTCCTGAATTGCTCATCGATGTGGTTGCTAATCATCCTAGCCCAATCGACACACTCCTTTCCTTCCAAGATGATCTTGATGAAGTAGAACATCCAAGGCTCGAAAATGTAAGCCTGTGCACTCCCATTCACCCGGCTCAGCATCATTATCAAATCACAGTATTCTTGTTTCACGTCCTCGGCAATTATCTGCTTTGGGAGCTTAGTGCTGGGTGGCCTCGGCTTCTGCATCCAAACTCTGTTGATGACTGCAGTGACTCTTTCGAAAGAGGAAGAGTACATCTTATCTGCCCTCTTGTTTGTTCTGTATAACATCTCTTCAGCAGTTGGAATCCCAAATGCTTCTCCGATGGCATCCGGTGTGAAGTTGGCGAGCAGTTTACCATCCGGAGAGACAATCGTCCTACGTTCTGGCTTGTAGTGATTGGCGCACTCCATAATTAGCTCCGAACACTGAATTGCTGGCGGAAAACTAGCAGCTGCGTAGATTCCACTCTTCATTATATTATGTGCCGTGACGGATGGTTGATGGCCCCCTAGCCCGAACATCCTCGATTTGAGTGCATTCAGATTAAATGAACCAAGGTTGGTGTCATTCAATCCTGCCAACTTTGAAACTATTGCCGACTTTGGGAGAAATGGCTTAGCGAGCCTCTTAATCATTGCCTGTCGAGATGAGCCAGCCTTGCCTGCTTCAGTGTTTGCAGCTCTGCCTGCGGCTCTGCTTGTTCCTGTAACATCCTTTGCGCCAGCCATCTGCAAAATAAAATAGAAGAATAAGCTAGGCTGCAGATTAATAAAATAAAACAATTCCCGAGATGGCTGCGAATACGGAGTTAGCTTTGAAAATAAAATTTCTCAACATAAATTTCTAACTCCAAACCTCGTACTGTATAAAAAATCTCTGAGTTTAGAGACAACTTTCAGCAACTGCACTTCTGACTGGTGAAGAAAAAACGCAGCAAGCTAATAACTTTCAGCAATGTAGCTAATTTCTCCAACACAAATAGTTCGAACCTTGACTTCACTTTGTCAACTTCAGCAGTTAGATGAATAAAGAGTTGCCAGCAATATGAAATTTCGACTTCCTCAACTTCTCAACGTTTAAACTTCTTCAAGACTTCGACTTTCAGTAGCATGAAAATAAAGATCCCCAGAGAAAAGAAACCCTCTACAACTTTGCAAATCTGCAGCGACTCCACTTTCAGCTCTTTGAGAATTAAATTCTCCAGCAACTCCGGAAAATAACTTCAACCTTCAACTTCGAAGTTGCAGCAACACACCTTCAGCTCTTTGAAAGAAAGAGTCTCGGCAAATGAAGATTTCTCCAGCACTTCGCACTTTCAGCAACTCAACACTCTGAAATAAAATAAACTCTCACAGAATTTCTCTCCTCAACCACTTGGAAAATATTTCAATCTCTCAAGAACTTCTTCAGCAACTTCAACTTCGAAACAATGTGAGGAGAAATGAGAGCAGAGATTGTTTAAATAACTCTTCTCGGAGAATCCTGCTAAGTAGTGCTGGGGCTATTTTTAGCACCTTCATCAATTTTCCACTCTCTTCGTTCGGAATCTTCTAATTCAAGCGCAGTAGTGGGCTAGTTGTGTTGGCGTTTCAATTAGCACCTCTGGAGTGCTTATTGGAAACGGACAGCTATTCCAAGTGTGTTAGTACATGCTCTTCGGATTATAGAGAGGAAGATCTCTCTTTGCTGATTTTATACTGTAAAAAAAGGGGTGTACTAAGATTTCCTATCTTTTTTACTCAGCGGTAGGACACAAGGGTGCATAAACCAATGCGCCGTAGCTAAGCTTTTTCTCTGGTTTCCGCAGATCTTAACTACGACTAACTAAGCTTCTAAACTATCCTACCTCCTCAAGAAAACAGAGCATGAGGGCATAGGAGCGAAATGGTATGGTTGGATCACTTGAATCCTCCGTCTCAATGGAATATGGCCGAGGCTCTGAACCTTCGGATATATACCAAGATAGGGCTCGATACAAGCAAACACTCGTTACGGTAAACTGGATCTGAGACCTGCCAAGGAGGAGGAACCCCTATCCGAGGTATAGGCTTGGAAGCAGCTCACTGGAAACAACAAGGAACGATGGCCTTTCTAACAGGATTCCCGAGGAGGTGACGACACCTGTCCAAAGTCTAGGCTGCAAGAAAGATCATTAAACAACATCAAACGATAATGATTGATGACAAAATATCCAAGGAGGCGACGACACCTGTCCAAGGAGGAGATTGAAACAATGCACTATTTTAAAAACAAGACTTTGAATAACTCAAATAATTAGATCAATCAAGCTTGCACCATCTGATTTATTCTTTAAGATTCTTCAAAGAATTACAAAGGTCGGGACAGCAAAGGCACGAAATCATGCACAATTGCGATCAACCAACGAACTCTCATCCAAGAGTGAACAGATATAAACAAGCCAACTCTGGCAACAGTGGCGCAGCAATTTTGCTAGCAAATAAAGGTTAAACAAATAAAGAACCTAAGGCTCTTATTTATAGGAACTCAAAGGAGTAGGCAACCCTAAAATCTCCTTGAGTTAACAAACAGTTCTTGCCAATCAGCAAGATATTATTCTATGTCTAAATGTAGGTGAGCAAACAGTTAACCGGAAATCTACTTCAGTTAACTGAAACTAAACAAAAGTCAAACTGGAAGTCTACCTCAGTTGACTGACACCTAACTAAAAGTGAACTTATGTTACAAATGTGTCTCCAAATAGACATCCACCTTTTGAGGAGATCTGAGATCCACAAATCGTAGGAGTCAAATAGACATCCTAGATTAGTGGGATCTGACATGCATGATCTGTGGAGATCTGGAGTCAACTTGGAAAGGGGCATCAAGTTGACTTCAGTCATATTTATTGCTACTTTGGAGGGTAGGACGTCCTTCTTGAGGTGTTTGACACCTCATCACCATTGGTCAACGGTGCTTTTGTTCATTCGTTGACTTCTTCATACGGAGATCGTTACATGCCTGTCAATCGTCAGCTTACCACTTGTCAGCAACTTGATGTATGTATCTCCTTCATTCTGCTTCCCTTAGGAGGGTTACTCCTTTTCTTTTTGTCTATGTTTCCACTTTGACGTGGAAGGTAGTGTAGTATTAACCGATGGCGGCTCTGTGTTGGGAATGACTACCTTCCGCGTTCTTTTGCAGCTTGGACGTTTTCCTTGATCTTTCTCAATGGAAGAATGTCGTGTGATGAAACCGCAAAGCTTGACGATGAAACCGCGAAGCTTGACCACGATCACTCCAACTGCGAGAAATGCACATGAACTTGCTGCATGTGTAAAATTCCAACAGTTACAATCCTCTAAACTGGCCTTGGAAGGCAATCAGATATACGAGGTGAAACTATTATGGAACCTGTGGACTTGTTTCTATGCTTGTCAATCTGGCTAGATTGACCGCTGGGTGTGCCTGACGCAGATCGGTGCCAGCCGTTTTCAGAAAATCATGGAGTAAGACCATTTTGGTCTTGTATTCGTCTTGGGAGAACTGCGTTCTGAAAACCTTGAAGATTGACTGTGCACACGATGCTGCTCGGACAACTTTTTCTGGAACTGCTAAAAATAGCCTTGCCGAGGGTAATTTTTACGAAATATTCTGAGACATGGGTTTTGTTGAGAATAATTCTCTAAACAAACCCAGATCGTCAGAAATTCGGAAAAACGAGTTTTTCTTTGACATGCAAGAGCCCTTTGGTGGCAGAGGCAGCGAGGCACCAGAAAGTGATTTTCCTCGGAAAAATCCAACACATGGGTTTTGTTCGTGCTTCAGAGCTGAACAAACCCAGTTTGTCCGTTTTTCAATATTATGACTTTTTTCGGAAACCCTAAAAAATAGGGGCAGCAAGGCTACTTTTTCTGGAAAAATCCAACATGTGGGTTTTGTTCGTGCTTCAGAGCTGAACAAACCCAGTTTGTCCGTTTTTCAATATTATGACTTTTTTCGGAAACCCTAAAAAATAGGGGCAGCAAGGCTACTTTTTCTGGAAAAATCCAACATGTGGGTTTTGTTCGAAAAAGCTATGCTGATCATACCCAGTTGGCCAGATCTGTGATTATTTGTCGTTTCCTGTGACATGCAAAGAAATATAGACAGAAATAGAGGAAGTAGACAGAAGATGGATTGGAAGTTATAAACTGCCACTTTGCAAGAATTATGCCTTTTGATGTAAACTCTGATAAATAGTCCCTCTGTGCAGCAGATCTTCAAAAATATGAAGAACGGTGAAAACCCCTCTGTCAGATCTTCAAAAATGTTGGAGAAGAAAAATATTTGTTCTTGAGCTCCTCAACCTGCAAAGAAATAATGAATAATGGATGCCTAGATGCTTTGATATGTCAATTTGGAGTTGCAAGCATCAATTGGGCATCCAACTCGTGATTGAGCCTGATTTGGAGTTCAAAAAGGTGATTTCCACCGATTGTGGAGTTTTTGGCCTCTTTTTGCCTCCAAAATTTGTTAACTCAAGTCAACATTTGCTTTGACTTTCTTAGGCTTCCTTTTTGGATTTTTGATCATTTTTGCAGGCTGAAGTGCCTTTGTTTGATCTTCGATCCTGGCTACTCAGTTGATCTTCGGCAATTGTTGACGGATCCGTTGTTGAGATGGGATCAGCTTGATGAGATATGCCTGGGAGAGATTAACTCAGAAAACTGAGTTTGGACCTCCAGAATGAGGGGCGCCTTTCTTCAAGAGGGGCGCTTTTGGCTGTGCCTTAGTCAATTTTCATTGACTGTTCTTCGTTTTGGCCTTTTCAGACCCTCTGTGCTCTGATCTGACGTTCCCGTCGATGGATGAGTCGGATGACTCTGCTTGACGATGCATCGGGTAGCCAACTCAATCTTGCTCAGGATGACTGACTTCTCAGTTGATGACAACAAGTTTTGGTCCTTCAAACTTAAGGGCGCCCTTGGCCAGCAGGGGCGCTTTTAGCTTGTTGACCGATTTTGCTTATGCTGTGAACTGCCTGACTTTGATCTCCTCTATCAGATGACTGATTTGTCAGAAGTTCTTGCTGATGGTTTCACTGGCGAGACTGGTCATAGCTGAGAAGATCATCCTGGGAGGCAGGAAAGATTCTGAGTGAATCTGGATGCCTTCAAGAAAGGGCGCCTTTCTTCAAGAGGGGCGCTTTTACCCATGCCTTAGCCATTTTTTGGCTTATCTTTCCAGTTCTTCAATTTTGGCTTTTTCTGCTTGACCTCAGCGTGTGATCGTTTTGCGTGTCCTGTGAACCTGCTGTCAGATTGATCGCGTAGCTGGGAGGAAGCTGGAAAGATATCATGTATAGAGTTGCTGCTTATGGATTCATCTGGTGTCTGCAATTGAGGGGCGCCCCTGGCCAGCAGGGGCGCTTTTACCTTGAAGCTCTCTGATTTGGCACTTCTGTCATCAATGGATCCTCCATACTTCGCTGACGGTTGGTCAATGATCCCTGAATCAGATAATCTTGCTGATTGTTTCGTTGTCGAGCTAGTATGAAAGTGAAGAGGATGACTATTTTGACACTGCCAGATGATTTGATTTGCCCTCTGAGGTTCAAGGGCGCCTTTCTTCAAGAGGGGCGCTTTTAACCACTGTAGACTATGTTTTGCCTTGGTAGACAAAACGTGCACCTTCCAGACTTAGCCAAATTTTGGCCTTTTCCGTTTTGAGAATCTCCTTCGTTGAACGCCATCATTTTCATCCTTTTCCGCCATGGTTTCTTCGTTGAAGCTTTTGAGGTTTAGCTTTCAGCACCTGGTACTGGCCAATCTGCCATTAATGGCTGCGGAGCTCCTAACTTTGTTCCTGAAAAATAGAAATAGACCCACCAGAGTAAAACATATTTTTTGATAATTCTGACTTGATCAGTGTGATCGTGAAGGCAATTAAGCCTATCAGAATTATTTTCAATCATTTCCGGGAAGGTCCTATTTTTTAGGGTTTCCATAAAAATAGGGGTGCAAAACCCTAATTTTCGGTGTTTCAAAATTTTAACCATAGGTTCCTTGACAGAAACCCACAAGGATTTTATATTTGGTTTAACCTAAAACATACTTTAGATGGCATTTTTACGTTGTTTAGCTCAATTTAAGCAGAATGCCAAAAATTTCATTTTGGGTATAATACGCATTTAAACAACTCGTGAGAAAAAACAATCACTTGAATCCCATTTTAAAATCTCACAGTGTTTAAATAAATTCCACTCGAAAAATTTCGTGGGAGTTGTAAATATATTTCCAACTTTTAAAATGTCTGTCATTTAAATCCTCGATTTCATAAAATTTGCCTTAGACATTTTAAATTCTCTCATTAAAATGTTCAACTCCGGGCGATTAAAATTTGTTTGCGTGCTCGAAATAATTCGTCCTTTGAGATTTAACTTCTGTCAGGAAAATAATCTAGGCAAAACGAATTCCCTCTGAAAATATTAAAATTTCCCTTAGGAAATTAATTTTCAAACTCTGTTAAGTCATGGGTGCATTTTAAACGTTCATTTGATTTTCACTTGACCCATGGAAAATATTCGTCGATATCAAATTTTCCCCTTGAAAAAAAGATTCGTTAACTTTCAACTGCCTTCGGAGAATTTTAAAACTCATCAAATCATCCTTCCTTGCCAAGGGCGTATTTTTCCCTAGTGAAGTGTTATATCACTTAGAAAAAAATTTCTAACACTTTCTCTACCATAGGCGTATATTTCCCTTGGTATAGTTTTTCCCTCTGAAAAAAAATCTCCATGCCTTATGAATTAAAATTTAAATCCCTCTTCAAGGGCGTATTTCATAGGGTTAACTTTTTATATTTCTCACACTTAAAACCCCTTCTAACTCATCCTCTTCATGGGCGCATTTAGAGGGTCAAGCTCCCATTTTCCATGCCTTAGAAAATTTCAAGACCTCCTCACCTTGAGGGCGCATTTCACCCTTGCAAGTTCTATTTCCTTCTACCTTAGGCGTTTTTCTTCTTAGCATCATCTAGGCTTGGGCGCATTTCATGGGGTTAACTTTCACTTCAGGGCGCATTTTGATGTGCTTACTTTCATTTCACTACTTAGAATCTTATTGCCCCTGGGCGTATTTTACTCATGCAAGCCTTGATTTCTTACTTAGAAAATACTCAAACACTTAGAATATCCTTTCAAGGTGAGGGCGCATTTGCTAGGTTCCACTTTTATTTCGTTGCCTTAGGAAATTTTCTCCAGCAACCTTGGGCGCATATGGGGTCTTGAGCTTTCCTTTCCATGCCTTAGACGTTTTTTTCAAGTCCTAGCCACTTTATCTTCTTGAGGGCGCATATGGGTGTGTCTGGTTTTACTTTTACCACTTAGAATTTCTTCAAGCCATGTATCTTCTTGAGGGCGCATTTTGACCTCTCTACTTTCATTTTATGCCTTAGAATATTTCATCGAGCTCACTTTACACCTTGGTGAGGGCGCATTTACATGGGTCTACTTTTGTTTTTGCCTTAGAAACTTTTTAGTCTTCAATCCTTGAGGTGGGCGCAAATCACTAGGTGAGCTTTTAATTTTTTTGCCTTAGAAACTTTTCAAGGCTTCAATCCTTGAGGTGGGCGCATTTACACATGTGAGCTTTCACTTTCCACGCCTTAGAACTTTTTCAAGGCATCTCTTCTTCCTTGGGCGCAAATGAGACCCCATGCTTCTGTTTTCTCTTGAGGGCGCATTTACACATGTGAGCTTTCACTTTCCACGCCTTAGAACTTTTTCAAGGCATCTCTTCTTCCTTGGGCGCAAATGAGACCCCATGCTTCTGTTTTCTCTTGAGGGCGCATTTCAACATGTGAGCTTTCATTTTCACCATGGGCGCATTTCCTTGGTTCCACTTTCGTTTTCATGACTTAGAAACTTTTCACCTCTCTCCTTCCTTGAGGGCGCATTTTGAGGTATGAGCTTCTGTTTTATGCCTTAGGCGTTTTGAAGGCATCTCTTCTTGAGGGCGCATTTTATGGGTCTACTTTTATTTCTGCCTTAGACAATTTTCAAGCCTCTACCTGTTCCTGCTCTTGCATTCTATTTTTAGCAAGTTGTGCTATTTTTAGCAAATCCCTTGATTTTCAACCTCTAAGGCTCCGTTTTGCCTGAAAATTTCATCAGATGATATTCTCTGCCTTGTGAACCTGTTTTGTCAGTCCTCTGCCCTGACCTGCTATTTATAGCCACCTGCTATTTATAGTAAGTTTGACTTTCTGACTTTAGTAGCTCCGTTTTGCCTGAAAGTTGCAACGCTTGATCTTGATAGCTTGAGGGTCATTCTGATGCCAACCTCGGGTGCAGACCTGCTATTTATAGCCGTGCCCTGACTTACTAAAAATAGTAAGTTCTCCGACTTTGCTCAAATTTTGCCAGCAGGTACCTTGAAGTGTGCTGACATGGGTGGGGTACTTTGTTTCGGCTATTTTTGGATTTTACCCCCTATAAAAGTGGAAACCCTAATTTGATTTGCATGTATCCCGAACGGTCTCCGTTTGACTTCGTTCCTTCTGCATGTCGTTCTGCTTGCTGGACTGGAGTGTTGGGCGGCTGCCGGAGTGTACCTGCTAAAAATAGAAACTGTCTGAAAAGTGACTCATCCACTGCCGGATGGTTTTGCATGTCATATTGCCTGCGGGATCTCAAAAAACCCAGAAAAACCCAGAAAACTGGTCTGCATGCATGCACTGGCTAAAAATAGTAAGTCCTCAAAACTCGATCTTCTCTGCTTGCAAGCCACACCGTTGCGAAGCTCTCGAAAAACCCATGAAGAAAAACCCGACATGCGTTGAAAAACACTGCATGCGAACCCTAAAAATAGCCTCCGAAGGCTGAACTCTGAAAGTGGTTGTCTCGGTTTGCATGTTACATCACTGCGAAGGTTTTGGAAAACCCAGAAGGATTCTCCAGACATGCATCTGAAAAGCCCATGTGGAAACCCTAATTTGGCTCTTAAAGCCTGAAATGCCAAAAATAGTAAGTCGTCTGATCTGGCTCAAAATTTACGTGTAGACAGCTTGATGTCACTCGGATGCAGTGGAACTGACAGAATTCCAAAATCTCAATAAAATAGTCCCAAATTGAATACTTACTAAAAATAGTAAGTTGCCGGAATACAGTGAAAATTTAGGGGGACTCTGCTGGAAGTCTTCTGACTGCTGCTCTAAGCTTAGATTTCAATTTTATAACTCAGTCTGACCTTTAATAAGCCTGAAGGATGAAAACCCTAATTACACAGACTTGACCAATACTTTAACCTGGGTCAAACGACGGGACATCCCCGGAAGGACTAGAGACCAGAGAGAGAGCGAACCAAAGCCAAAAGACCAGAATGGAGCAAAAATTCGGGGGTCCCCATCTTGATGGGGTGATGTGTGAAAAAGGTCACAACAGAAGTGTGCATGAAGAGAGTTTTCAATTTACCAAATTTAGATCTTCAGTTAAACTCTTTGCATGTCGACTTCTATTTTACCTATTTTTAGTCATAACTGGCAAAAACTAGTTTGCATGCATTAGTTAACAGAATCTTCAAGATGGCGCCCTAATTTGGGGTTGTTCTACATCCAGTTAACTAAGTTTGAAGCCAAATATAGGCCATGCGTGAGTTTTGAAGCACCAGTTGTACTTCAAGCGCCATTTCCAATGCTTGACATACATTTCACACACCTTAGAAGATAGTTTGCTATATATTTTGCTAATGGCATCCATTATTCTTCATCCGAGTTGACAAGAAACATCTTTCTTGAGCATAAAATTGATCTGCAGGTGCTACAGGTGTCAGATTTCAGTATTCTTCGTAGCTACAGATTCAGATTGTTCAAGGGAAGATTATTTCAGACTTGGTTTCTATTTTGCATGCAGGTGTTATCAGTTCTACTTCAAGCATAGGCGAATTTTTACAGAAGAAGAGAGAAAACAAAAAATAAAACTTCTATTCTTCTGTCTTACTTTCTTCTATTCTCGTCTTAGGTTTTCTTCGCATGTCAAAGAAAACGGCAGATTTTTCAGAAAAGCATCATCTGGGTTCGAGTATTTCAGCATCAACAACAATACCCATGTCTTAGATTATTTTGTGAAAATTGCCCCGCTGCCTCTTTTCTAGAAGCACTGTGCTTTTTTCCAGAATTCTCTTTGCATGTGGGCCTAAATCACATTTTTTTGCAAATTTGTTGATCTGGGTTGTTTTAGGATCCATTTCTACACAAAACCCATGTTCCAGATTTTCGCGGGAAAAATTGCCCCCAGTGCCGCTAACTGCCAGTTCAAATCTCAACCGAAAACCTTTTGCATGCAAGCCTAAATCCCATTTTTTCGAAATTCTGACATTTTGGGTTGCATTAGAATTTGATTCTGCACAAAACCCATATCTTAGAATTTGTTCGAAAAAATTCACTTCCCCTTGCTATTTTTAGCCTATCCATCGAGCTTTTTCAGTTTTTCCAAAGTTGTCCAAACATACCCGACTTTACAGTCAAAAGTCTAGTTTTTCAGAATGCAGTATAATCCCATAGATTATAAGGCCAAACAGGTCTTTCTTCATAACTTTCTGAAAACTACCGATACCGACTTAAGTCATGTTTTTCCCATCATCAATCTGAACTCATTGGAGGGTATCAGCAGTACTACAATCAAAAATCTTGAACGTTCAGGGATATTTGCAGCGGCGTCCATTCCTATCTCAGTCTTTGATCTTGAGTTCGTACTTGCTTGTGTCAAGCATTATGACTCGTCTACCAGACAAATCAGATCGACAGATGGAAGGATTATTTGTAGCCTTAAGCCGAGGGATGTAGAAAAATGTTTTTCTATTCCTCCACGTTCAGATCATTTCGCTGTATCCATTTCAGATTGTGACAGAATATGGGAGGAGGACAAGGATAGATCACAGAAGAAAGTAGCTCAACGGTGGTTGAAAATTCAGAAAACCAACATGCCAAGGAAGATTGCACGTGGGGATTTCAAGGACGAGATTGCTATTTTGATAACTTTCCTTAACCGGTTAGCAGGTTCTGAAGACGCAAGCGTTTTCCGAACATGGATGTTCTACCTCATCTCACGAGTTATTGATAAAAAAGAAACATTTGACTGGGCCATGTTTATCAGCGAGTGTCTTCACCAGCAGATTACAGAGTTCCTAAAGATTCACGAATTCCATATGGTAACTTTTCTGGTTTACTTAGTTGCATTTCAAGGCAGCTTTAAATTATTAAAGACCGATGGAGTTCTGGGTGTTCAGCGAGTGTACAAATACTACCCTCAGTTGGAGTTTTCGAAAGCTGAACAGGACTTTACAGCAGTGAATGATCACTTTCTTATGAGAACAGTCAGAAATTTAGATAACGAGATGCATGTGAGGATTTCCACGGAGGCACAATCAGCAATGGAGAGTTGGGCAGATTGGTTTATCCAATTTCCTACTTTCACATATATTCGTGTATATGGATATACAGGAGAGCCTCTGATGCTACCGAGGTACCCATCGGATAAGGTTCTTTTCATGGAGTTCATGAGACAGGCACATGAGGTTCACACTTTTCTTCGCAATCGACATAAGCCAGCTTTCACCTTTCCGTTTGAGTTAGGTATTTACAAATGCAAAACAGCTGCTGATTGCAAGTTAATGGCACACGAGTTAGAGAAACTTCAGCTTGGGTGTTTTCCTCAGAAGCGTGCCTATGATCCGTTGGGTCATTATTCAGCAAGGTTGGAGCGAAATGTTTCACATTCGGCAGCGCTTGAGGACTTTTGGGTCAATTGTGAGGATGAATTTGAGGTGTGTCGTCGTCATTATTGTAGGCTTACTGTTCCACAGATTGCTGATTTCTTGTCAGAGGATGTGGAAGGTTTGTCTGATGATGATGGCGAGATACTACTTCATTCATTCATTAGAGACCAAGTTGCTCGCCAGCCACTTCGCCAACCTGATTGGTATGTTCCATTGAACACTTCAGTGAAAGACTTATCTAGGTCTGTTATCAAAACCACTATGTACTTCCTTGAGAGCAAGCGGAAGCGAAGGGTGATCCCAGTTACAGAGCTGCCAGCAGTGGTAGTTTCTTCTTTACCTTCTACTTCTAGAGCTAAATCTCGAGTCAAGGTTACTATGAGGCCACCTGAAGGGGTTAAGATGGGAATTAATTCAAAAGGAAAAAGCATCACCAAAAGGAAACAGGTTGAGAAGGAGCCAACACTTCCAGTTACAGAGACAGTACTTCTAGAGCCAGTTATTTCATCGGAACCAGTTATTCAGACTGAGGCTGGGTTGTCATCTCCAGGTTCACCTTTTTCAGCGAACTCATCTCCCATAGATATTGATTCGGAGCCTGAGATTTCGATACATGAGACCTGCATACCAGTGGATATGCCAGCAGCTAATACAGTAGAAACGACTCCACCTCGAGAGGACAGTATTCCTTATTCATCTTGGCTCGAGAAGTCATTGGAGAGGGAGAGGCGTATGCCTTCATATAATCTTGATTTGTCTGAGTTTGGTGAGCCCTATCAGAACAGGTTGAATAAGAGGGCCAGAAAGCAGATAAATATTGAGAAGAATCTTGAGGCAGAGATCGTCATAGAGGTTGCTACTCCTCCAAAAGACAAATACTTGGATGAAGTTGATGTTGGTGATTTTACCTTCGTCAAAACTAATCTGGGTAAGAATACTTGACACACCAACGTGAATCTATTCAGAGTCGTCGCAAGTAATCTAGAGGAGCGCGTCATGAAAGATGGTGAGGATAAGGTAGTTCTCAAGGCTGAAATCAGACAACTTCGCAGGTACATCTCGGGTTTGCTTCATGGCAACAAGGGGCAAGCACCTTTACTTCCACAACTTCGAGAAACCGCCGCAGAGCAGCAGAGGATTCAACACTTGGTTAATCGAGGAAAGCTACTGGATACCTGGATTGAAGACTTTATTGTTGCTGGACGACACCTCCTCACAGAGCTATATCAGTTGAGGGTTGACGCACATAGTCTTCGCTAGAGAATTTAGGAGCTCGAGATTTGCATAGCCGAGCGTAAGCCGAAGGACCTGATTTTGATATCACAGCTTGCAGGAATCTATGACACTATTGAAGCAGATGGAGATCAGAAGGTCTTCACTTGGAGAGAATTGTATCTTTGCAGGGTGGAGACATATGACAGGATTTCTGCTAAGATGAGCATGATTCAGGAAAAGGTTGTTGCAGCTCTTCGTTTCATCAGCGAGTACATCACTCAAATCCCATGTCATTATCGGCATGAGGATGGTACTTACGCCGAGTTAGAGGCAGTTCAAGCTGAGTTTGAAGAGTTAGTTCGTGATAACCTATGTGGAGGGCCAGAGGCATCCAAGATGGAGGAGTTTACAATGTTGACTATCAGTTTCAAAAAGCTGACCACAGAGGTTAGAGATAGTCAGAGGGAGATTCGAGATGGAGACAAAGAGTTGGACAAGCAGTTAATCATCGTGGACAGCGTCAAAGTGCCAGATGATGATACTATTGATAAATTCCTGGAGGAGATGATAAACTTGGAGTAGATTTTCAGTTAGATCATGCAGTTGTTTACAATGATGAGTCATCAGAAGTAGTTAACTCGAGGCTTCTTTCCGAGTTAACTTGCTGTTATACATTGCATGCATGTCTTTCTTGGAAACATCTACATATACTTGGAGATTAGATTAGATTTTTCAGTTGACTGATGATAGCATTCCAGTTGACTTGCTTTCAATAAGGACGTGCATGTTGCACCTTGTCCATTTAGATTAGATGTTTCAGTTAACTGATGATAGTTTCCCAGTTAACTGTATAGTTTCATTCAATTAGGGTTTAGGAATAAGATCTTGCATGCATTGCAAGACTTTAGTTGACTCAAGGTGATTTTAGGGTTGCCTACACCTTGAAGTCTATAAATAAGAGCTTTAAGCTCATTTATAATTTAACTTTTGCTTGATAGCATACATGTTGCGCCTACCTTGCCTGTAGTATTGCTATTATTGTATCTATTCAAAGAGTAATTGCTGTTATAATAAATTGTTGCGCCTACCTTGCCTTCATGTTATTGTTATGGTGTTTATTCGACCTTAGTTAAATGGTGTTGCTGGTTTGATCGTTATTGCATGCGTGTTGCGTCTATACAATCTACTGTCCCAGTGGCTTACCTTTTGTTTTGTTGATTATAAGCCTATTCAGTAGAGCAAATAGTTGCGCCTACCTTGCCTTCATGTTGCAAAATTGTACTCAAAGCTTATCGTATGATGTGTGTTATAGTAGACTCATTCAGCCAAGCAAATAGTTGCGCCTACCTTGCCTTCATGTTGTGAAGTTGTACCAGGTTTACCGTTCATTTGTTTGTTTTAATAAACTTCTTCCCGGATTAGCAAATAGTTGCGCCTACCTTGCCTTCATGTTGTGAGCCCGCACCTGGAGTTTATCGTACAATACATTCCTGCTCCATTTCCTCATGCTCTGTTTCTTGAGGAAATTGGATAGATATTAAAGAAGTTAGCTTAGTTGTAGTTACATGATCTGCGAAACCAGAAAATACTTAGCTACAACGTTCTAGGTTTTCTTAGCCTTGTGCCTCTACCAGCTGAGAACAAAAGGATAGGACATTAGTTTAGTTTTCTATTTCATGCATTCCAGCACAACGAGGGAGCTTCCCCTCCTAATTTGAAGAGCACTCATTACGTAGTGTGCATAGTTGTCCATACAAACTCACACTCCAGAGGTGTTAGTTCTTACGCCAACAATATTAAAGTCCTTCCCTCCGAAATGCAACAAGCCGAATAGAACCCCAACACTATTGGTCGTGGAAGATAACCCTAGACGGCTAATTGGAACGACACACCACTATTCTGAATGGAAGGAGAGCAACGCAGATTCCCAACTCAAGCAACGACTAAACATAACTTCGCCAAAGAAATAAATCTCAAGGAAGCCGTCCTTAGGAAGAAGATGGATAGAAGAATAAGCTTGAACAACACCGACGATCATAGAGCATGAGATTCCCGACGTGAGCAGCGAGTGGATTTCAAAGTCATAAGGGAACTAAATCGAAATGGTAAATTGAGAATTGTACGTAGCCACAGAAAAATCAGAGGAACCTGAGAGAAAGGATGTGAAAGAATGCCGAGCTCCGAGAGAGAGCACGAGGAATGAAAATCTACTTTCCTTAAGGAACTCCGCTTTTCAGACGTTTCCCAAAGAGACCTTTCATTTGCTCATTCTTGGGTGTTAACCAACGCTAGTGGCGAGTTGCCAGCAATCCCGCCTCCAGGCCCGATGCCAACTTCATTTCCATTTAAACTTTTAAAAAAACATTTGATGCCACAATTGTTATTTTCAAATGTTAATTGATATTCCAAATCGATTCGCTCCTTTCCAAGATTTTAATATTTAATTATATCATATATTAATCAATTTAATATTTAACTTTATCAATTATTTATTAACCATACAAAATCTCCTATAAGAAGATTATTGATTTATATAAATATAAATTGGCTTATTTAATAAATATTTATATTAAATTATTATTGGCCAAGTTACAATTCTAATTCTGTGTCTTACATCGACTCATGGCGAGATGACAATTTTCGATCCTCTGTTAACCACTACCTCTCCTTGATGACATCTCCTTTTCAGTCGCGGCGTCGTCAGTCTTGCATCCACTGACAGGTATTATGGTTAGATTGTTCACAACGGCTATATATAAATATGCATTTAAATATAATCTCATGAACACATTCAATTTCACATGAAGAAGTAATTCACTTGCAAATAAAAAGATCGTTAACTTATAGTTACGATAAAGGTCTATCTATTCCATTCACAATTTCACATTCACCTGAAATCAGTTACTTACATTGCATCCGAAAATACATAACCAAATTCATAGTCTCAATGTAAGGGATGTAACAAGAACACTGAAGAATTGCCGTTCTCCAATGGTGGAAAAATGCTGAAACCCTTGTCTGAGGCACAAACTTCGAAGAAGCCAGAAGAAATCAATGTCAAATGCTCAATAGAAAATGAATGAGGTCGACTTGCTCTTTGCTTCTTATATTTCCTCAAAGAGGCACGATTTCGAATGAGACCTTTTTAATACATTTAAAATGTATTTTAATATTTGATACCCCTTTTAATTGAACACTCAACTTGGGCGTACCATTTAGAATAACCATGTAATCTTACTCTATTGAATTTAAGTGGCTCACTTTTATAAAGTTAAAATATAACTTTATAATATCCCTTTTAATAATTAAATATAACTTAACCACTTAAATATTAATATCTCCCTCAATATTCAGTATTTTGATGAGCCGTTTGAAGCTAGGGTCAACACTATAAAAATCCCATGTGTCTAGGTGCCCTGACTAAAAATAGCATCACTGCCAGATTGACTTACTATAAACCTCAAACTAAGCCAAACACTGATCTGCAAAGGCTTGGAACTAAACCCAATACTGAACTGAAGAAATGGAATGACAACAACCTCCATTAACTGCCACTGAGACCCTTTGCCCAACATATTAGCCTACGATAGGCTAAGGCATCTTAAACTGGTACTGACTAAGCTAGGGACATTACAATCCGCCCTCCTTGAATTTGCTTTTCCTCAAGAAAACTCAATGCTGGATGCTGTAAAATGCTCTCGCTCTCCCAAGTAGCATCCTTTGTCGACAGATCTCTCCACTTAACCAAATATTCCTTGATAAACCGTCTCTGAAGATGACGCTCTCTAGAATCCAATATGGCCTTAGGTACTAATACTAACTTCCCCTTATCATCCAGGGGTGGTAAGTCTAAAGAAGGAACTATATGTTGTCCCAACGCCTTCTTGAGGCGTGACACATGGAACACATTGTGCACCTTGCTGTTTGCCGGTAAATCCAACTCGTAAGCCACCTCACCAACTCACTTGATAATCCCGAACGGTGCATAATAGCGTGGCTTGAGTTTCTCCGCACCCCTCTTCCTAAGAGTGGACTGCCTATAGGGCTGCAACATCAAGTACACCATATCCCCGATCTCAAATGATTGCTCAATCCTCGTCTTACCAGCATATTGCTTTTGTTGATTCTTAGCCTTCTAAATGTTCTTACGAAGGGCTCTCATGATATCCTGCTTCTCCTATAACAGATCCCCATTACTATGTACTCTACAATCACTCACCAATAAATCAAGGAAATTAGGCGCATCATAGCCATACAAAGCTTTGAAGGGTGTTATCTAAATAGTCATATGGTGAGTGGAATTATAACAGTACTCACAAAGATGCAACCACTTCACCCAAGCCTTCTGCTGCTCAAAAATGTAGTTCCGCAAGTATCCCTCCACCCATTTGTTGACAATCTTTGTTTGCCCATCAGTTTGTGGGTGGTAGCTAGTGCTTGGAGTAAGCTCTGTCTCGCATAGTCTAAACAACTCCTGCCAGAAGTGACCCATGAATCTACTGTCTCTATCACTGACAATACTTCGAGGCAACCCGTGCAATCTGAATACCTCACGAAAGAATAGATTTGCTACTTGTGTAGCTGAATAGGTAGTCGTGATCAAGAAGAAATGTGCATACTTGGTCAACCGATCTACTACCACATAAATGCTGTCTCTCCCTTGAGCTTTCGGCAAGCCCGTAATAAAATCCATAGACAAACATTGCCACTTGCTCTCAGGAATAGGAAGTGGCTGAAGCAACCCAGCAGGGTAAGTATGCTCTTGCTTGTTCTGCTGACAAACAAAGCACTCCCTGACATAATGAAGAACATCAAATTTGAGACCCTTCCAAGTGAATCTCTCCCGTACCTGCCTATAGGTCTTAAAGTATCCGGGATGACCAGCCATGGGTGAATCGTGGAAATTCCTCAACACCTTGTCCCTCACATCTGAACCTGGAACTAAGAATATTCTCTCTTTGTAAATGATGAGGTCATTCACGAGAGAGTACCTGTTGTCCTGTACTGTGTCGTCAATAATGCCACGGATTCTTGGTATACTCTGCTATGATCAAGTGTCTCCAATCCTCTGAAATCTCTGCCATGGAGCTCAAATGGGGACGGTGAGATAAGGTGTCAACAATAACATTCTGAGTCCCTTTGACATAGGAGATGTCAAAATAATTAGACTGTAACTTGCTGACCCATTTCTGTTGACGTTCACTTAGATCCCGCTGTCCAAGGAAATGCCTCAAGCTGTTATGATCATTTTTGACACAAAACTTACTGCCAACTAGGTACTGCCTAAACTTGGCCAACGCATGCATGATGGCCAACATTTCCTTGTCATATATATTGTAGCCCCTCTTAGGACCCCTGAGCTTCCTGCTCTCAAAAGCTATCGGGTGACGGTCGTGCATATCACTGCACCAATACCTTCCCCACAAGCCTCGCAATGAAGCTCAAAAGGCTTGGTGAAATCTGGCAAAGCTAAGATTGGACAAGTAGTCATCAGCTATTTGAACTTCTTAAAGCACTCCTATGCCTAAAGTGTCCAAAGAAATGCTCCCTTCTTAGTCATATTTGTAAGTGGTGCAACATGCCGCGAGAACCCACTGACAAAACGACGGTAGAAGGCGCATAACCCAATAAATCCCTTGAGCCGAGTCAAAGTCTCAGGAGTAGGCCAATCAATAATGGCACAAACCTTATCAGGGTCCAGTCGAACTCCCTCTGTGTTGATAATGTGACCCAAATATAGAAGCTCTGCCATGCCCAACTCACACTTGGACTCCTTGGCGTACAATGACTCCTTGTCAAGTATGCCCAAAATAGTATCCAGGTGAACCAAATGCTCCTCCCAAGACTTGCTATATATCAAAATGTCGTCAAAGAATACCAAAACAAATCTTTTCAATTGAGACTGGAAGACCCTGTTCATAGTGGACTGGAAAGTAGCTGGTGCGCTGGTTAAGCCAAAAGGCATAACCAAAAACTCATAGTGTCCTGTTGTGACCTTTTCACACATCGCCCCATTGCAAATGGGGACCCTAGTAGTTTTCCCTCTGATGGTTTTGCTTCTGAGTTTTGGTCTTTCTGGTGGGGTACTTAGAATTTGAAATTTTGAAGGTCATCCGAATCAAGAAATGATTGTGAACCCGAATCAATGATAGAACGTTGCCAAAGCGCTTAGAAGGCCTTGTGGACGAAGATCAACTGTCCGTTCAGTGAATTCTGACACTTCCTAAATTTTAGGGTTTCCATCCCGGGCCCCTATTTTTTAGGGACTTTTTTTTGGCATTTTTAGCACATTTTGGGATCCCTATTTTTTAGGGATTATTTTTAGAAAGTTTTTATTTTTGGAAAATTTCTATTTTTAGAAAGTTTCTATTTCGGGAAAGTATGCAGGTCATGGCTTCGTAAACATCAAGTTCAGAAGGTTGCAAGAGAAAAAATGGGTATAAAATTTGAAAATCTGAAAAAATTCGCCTAAGGCATGGACATGCATGAAGAAGAGAAAATGGCGAAGTGCAAAGGAAGTCCGCCCAACACTTGCAAAGAATGAAGGAAGTCCGCCCAACACTTGCAAGGAAAAGATGAAGTCCGCCAAACACTTGCAAGAAAAAGATGAAGTCCGCCCAGCATATGCAAAAGGAAAATTGCAAAAAGAAGTTGAAGTCCGCCCCAAGAGAAACATGCAAGAGAGTTGGCAAGTCCGCTCCAAAAAGTTGGGAAGTGCAAATGCAAGAGGAAGTCCGCTCCAAAGAGTTGGGAGATGCAAAGTGCAAAAGGCAAGCAAAGTCCGCCCATGCAAGGTGAAAAATTGCAAAAAACACTCAAAGTCCGCCCAGCATGTGCAAGAGAGAATTGCAAATGCAAGTCAAAGTCCGCCCAAGGTGAAAATTTGCAAAAGACACATGAAGTCCGCTCCAAGAAGGTTGGAAAGGGGTGAAATGCAAAGAGGTTCGCTCCAAGATGATTGGAGGTAGCAAAATTACAAAGGAAAATTCGTCATTTGGTGAAATTAAATGGAAATTGCTAGTGCAAGTCCACCCAAGCATGGTAAAATGAAAAAATTGCACAAGGCAAATACGCCTAGGCCATGTATGTCATGAAAAATACTTGGAAGAGCAAGGATTTAATTGTTTGCCTAGAAAAAATCAAAGATTTAAAAATTTGCCTAAGTCCAGACAATTGGAAATTTAATTGAAAAATCAAATTATATGTCTGGCAAAGGTGAAATTCGCCTGAAGTAAAAAAAAATCTCTTGGCAAGATTAAAATTCGCAGAGGCACAGAGAGATTTAAAAAATTCGAAATTTTCCTTTGGATGAAAAAATAATTAAATATTGTTATTTAATTATTTTAACGAACGGGTTGGAAACAACACATAAAATATTATTTTAATATTTTATTTTCCAAAACCCATTTAATGAGAAAATTCGAATTTCTCTAGGCAAATTGCTGAGAAAAGAAAGAAGAAAAATAAACTTCACTCAATTGGCGACAAAATTAGAAATTTTCTTTAATAACTTATGCTGAAGATGGAAATTGCCGTTCAAAAGACAAGTGCCAGCCGAGTTCAAACTGAATTAATTGGAAACAATTAATTTTTGCTAAATGGGTCGATTTTCTCAGCCTTAAATTGGCTTTGCATTTCATTTTCATTCATTCTTTCGAAAGCGAAGTTGAGAAAATTTGTTAAGGCAAAGAAGTTTGTGAAGTTTTATTTTTTTTTGCAAAGTAAAAGGCTGAAAGTGCGAATTTACTTCAGCAGCAACACAACTTTCATTAACAGGCAGACTTTACTTCCTCTATTTTCAACGAAGTTTTCTCTTTGCAAACAATTTAATTCCAGCAACGGTTATTTTCTCGAATTAACTTATCAAATTTGTTGGAATATATTTTTGCATAAATAATTTCTGATTGTTAATATTTCTTTTGCAGATTTATGCCAAACAACGGAGAAACGTCAAAGAAAATGAAGTTCGCCAGCAAGGGGTCGTAGCTGAAATCTAAAATAATCTCCAAATGGAAGAATGTTGCCGACACCGATCTTGGCCATGTTGACTTAGAGGAATTTCAGAAAAGAATGTACGGAAGTGACACACGCATGCCAACTCCAATTGCGCGGAAGATGATGCGAAATGGTATAGTTCAAGCTGCAGGATTTCCGCCAGCAGTCGAGTGTCCAGAGTTGATGGTAGAATGCGCCTTGCACTATAATGCTGAGGAAAGACAAATTGAGGCGCCTGATGGCAGAGTATTGGCGTACTTAGGCGAGTTGGCTATACAAGAAATATTTGGCATTCTGGCTTACAACCGAACATATTACCGGTCAAAAGAGGATGCGCAGAAATTGTACGAAGATAAACAGACTCTTTGCATGGCGAATATGAACAAGAACTGGCTCGAAAAACCTAGATGCTCATCCAAGAGATTGCCCAAGAAATTACTAAGGCCATTTTTTAAGGAAGAATACGGAGACATAGTCTTGTTGCTAAACAGACTGGTAGGCAGTCCTCAAGGAGCGCCTTTTGAAAGCTGGATGTATTACTTCATTGATGAAGTATCTGCTGGGACAAAATGTTCAACTGGTCAAGGATGATCAATGATAGTATTCATGAACAATTGGTCAACCTGGAGAAAACTGAATCCTTTCATATGGGTTCTTACATTGTGTATTCACTCGCTCGTACGTATCGATATACCGGTCTAATCTGCAAAGGTGTAGTCGGCAACAACGAAGGAGAGCTCAAAGTTTATAACTGCTATCCTCAATTGCAGTTGAGCGAGAGATCACATTGGCGCAGGGTACATAACGCTTTTCTCATGTACATCACTCGGGTGTTGCAGGGAGGAACGCATCAAAGACTTACACTTGAAGCAAAAAGTTTAATCAGTAAATACGGATCCTGGTTCATCCAGTTGCCAAGATTTACGTATATCCGAATATAGGGATTCATGGAATCTCCTTACAGGTTGCCAATCTATCCTACTGATAAGATGATTTTACTAGAAGTAATCAGGCTGCTGGAAACATTCCAGAGTATCCAGAAACCGAAGCAGAAAGCAGCTATCACGTTTCCCTTGTTCATCGGAGACATGGTAGTATCCTATTCGTCATCGTAGGCAGCAGACAGTGCCAGGATAGAAATACAGTTATATCCGTTCACCTCGTACAAGTCCAGAGGGGATTTTGATCCACTCAATCATATGGGAATGGTAAACAGAAGGAAATACAGGCACAGAGTTGACCTTGAAGACTTTTGGGCAAATGCTGCTGATGAGTATGAAGTAAGGAGAAGACTTTGGTCGAGGTTACCTTTGGGCATGATCAAAACGACGGAACTCTTCCGTGTGCCTGACCAACTAGATGACGATGAAATGTACATGGAACCAGGATATGATGAAGGATTGCCGCTTCCTCCTGTCAAATGGTCAGAGCCTGAGTTAAGTGATTTGACAACTCTTATGAGACCAGTGGTCAAGTACTCATAGTGGTGGGTAGATCAGCGGGTACAAACATTGAAGCAACAAGGTGTGTCATTTACCTACGATTTAATGGGCGAAGCTGAATCTTGTTCTTCAAATGTTGGTGCTTCTCAGGGAGATGAACTGATTGAGCCTATCAACCCGAAGAAAAGAAAGGGTAAAGAAGTGGCAACAAACGAGAAACCAATCCTGAAGAAGCCTAAGCCCCTTCACTCAGCTGCATCTTGGAATATCAAGCAATTATTGCTCTTGGAGGAGGAATCATGGGGACATATCAGAATTCCTTCGCCGGAACTTGAAAGAGACATGGAGCCTATGCAGCTTGAGGATGATTTTCATCATTCTCCGACTGGCACAGAGATTTGTGAGTCAGATGAGGACTTGAATGTCAGGGAAGGCGACTTCCAAGAAGGGATGATTTCAGCCCTAAGGGGGATTCATGAGGACCTGCTGGCACAAGAAATCCAAGAGATTCAGGATATTCCGGACTGCGAAGACGATGGAGTCGAGCAGCCTACAATACGAGACTGGCTTAAGGAAAGAATTAAGGTTAAGGTACCAGTTGCAGCACCAGAAGCAAATGATATTGACGATTTCCTGGCAAGGTTGGAGCAAGTAAATACGAAAAAACCTGCCAAGAAATTCTCTACTATTCAAAGAGATGAGACTGGTAACCGCATAGTGCAAATTGTAGTCCTGACAGTTGAGAAACCGCAGGATGAAATTACTCTTGCCGATTATGCCATTACTGTAATTGATATTGGTCCATCTACCAAAGGGCAAGAAGTAGAAGATCTGGACAATTCCGTTTCCACCATTAAGTCCAGATTAGAAAAGGAGACTCAGAAGAAAAGGGAATATAAGATGGAGGTTGAGTGCCTGAAGGAGTATATCTGGCATTTGACAAGGCCACTCAACCAAGGCAACCAATCAAACCCTTTGCTCCCAAATGTGTCACAAGAACCGGCAAAAAGTCTTGAGAAAGAACTAACTACTGCCAGGGAAACACAAGAATGGATGGCAAGAAAAGAGGGAGAAGTAATGGCATTTGTGGATAAGTTAGTGCATGCTCATGGGCAAACTTCTTCCCTGCTCACAAGGATTGCAAATTTGATTGAGGCATGGGTTGGATTGCAGGACTTGCAAGACAGAATCATTCCTTGCCTTCGTGATATAAGGAAAATTCCTAAGTAAAGGCTGGTTGACGAGAGGATTATTGCAGCTGGGGCGGCTTACGACTTCAGCAATTGGTATTGCGCATTGGTCTCCCGTAGGGTAGTGCTTGAAAAGGTTAAGGAAGAAAGTATCAAGGTCGATGAGCAAGTAAAGAGCATCCAAAATGGCATCTTTCATATGGCTGCAGATATATTGAACAAGGATATTGTTCGAGAAAATGACTTGTGGCTGGATAATATGCAAAGGGAAGTGCAAAAGATTTTCTCCATCATGCCAATCTTGGGCGAAAATCTGACTAAGGCGTTTGACCTCTTGACCATTCGTAGTACCTTCTTGCAGCACGAATCAGAATGGGCAGTTGTCTTTGCCAATTGTGCGGACAGTTTGGACCTGCTGGAATACAATGTCAGCACCTTGCCAGACATTACCATTTGAGGAGATTGGCGCCATTGTGTCCAGGTTCGTCGAACGAAGCATTGCATGAGTGGATAGGGATACAACCGCCAGTGGGTGACTCATCTGTCAGTTAACTAGTCGATGTTTTGGCAACCCTAATTAGGGTTTTCTTGTTTGAATCTGGGCCCTTGATTTTGTTTCAATCTTGGCCATTCATTGTATCGGGGAATTCTATAAGTACCCTTTATTTTTCATTTGAAATGATCGGAAGAAAACAGAAAAATTGTTATCAGAGGATTAGAGATTAGATTTTTTAGTTAGAATTAGTTTCTTTTAGAAGTAAGAGAAGAGTTGTATGAAATTGTTGTGAAAACCATTGTGATAATAAAATTCATAATTGCATGAGTTGCTTTGAAACCTTTATTGTCAAATGGGTGCATGGTTGCATATTTGCTCTTTCTCGTAGGATTGTTGTAGATTAAAATTTATTTGTTAGTGGAGCGAAAGATTGATGGTGAGGATTGAAAGTAACTTAGCTCATACTTTTTTCAAATGGATGCTTTTCATTTGATGTGCAAAGTTAGACAGAGCTCTTGATATAAATGCTTTTAAAACATTTACTTTAAATAATATTGTTTGAATTGATGGTGTTATTTATAGTGAAAAATCTCAAGCATAAATCCTAGAAGATTGCACCTGCTTTCGTGTAGTTGTCGTTTTACAAGATGAAGCAAAGCATGGTTTCCTTTAAGTTGCATTTGTTCTTTACCGTCTCCTAGTTCTTTAGGATTACAATAAGATTTCTCACCCCTTTCCTTTTTTCATTTTTTATCCAGAATCAGAAAATCCCAAAAAATACAATACTGCATTCAAACCCTTGCTTTCAAAAATGACTTACTGAAGTACTATGCCCCCTTGGGTTACCAGCAAACCTCATACTACCACAGAGCGTATCCGCACCCCAACTTAGAAACATTGGAATTACCTTGTGATCTATCTCGCAATCTTAGAACGAAAGGTGATTTTTATCAAAAGAGGATAGAGCATCTCCGAACACTTTATTCTAGTATGTTCGTGTGTGTCACAAAACACGCATCAACATGTCCACAATGACATCTGAATGCAGTCTTCTCAACATCCTTCTCTCTAACTCTGATCTGGTGATATCCTGTCCTCGAGTCTATCTTGGAGAAGTAACAAGCTCCATGAAGCTCATCTATCAACTCATCGATGTGAGGAATGGGATACTTATTCTTAATTGTCCTTTTGTTCAACATTCGGTAATCAATGCACATCCTGAGTGTACCATCCTTCTTCTTCACCAAAACCACTGATGAGGGGAAAGGAGACTTACTCGGCCTTATATGTCCCATAGCAAGCAGTTCCTTGATAGTCTTTTCAATCTGATCCTTAAGATGCTTTGGGTGCCGGTAAGGTGTAATCATAATGGGCTTAGTGCCCTCCTCCAACTCTATGATGTGCTCTATGCCTCTATGTGGAGGGTACCATGTGGCATGTCACTAAACACCTTTGTATGCTTAACTCTGAGCTCCTGAACATCTGGATGATAGGCTGTTTTTTGCTGCTCCTCCTGAAAAGGCATCAACTTACACTCCGCTGCCCACTCCACCATGTCATGTCTAATAATCTCTCCATTCTCCTGAGAGTAATTACCTTCAAGTTGCTATCCTTAATGGCCCTAAGCACATGAGTAGTCCCGTCAACCTTGAATTTCATCTCCATTTCTCTAAGGTTGAGTGTAAACTCTCCAATTGCATGAAGCCACTTCATGCCAAGTACCACATCCGTGTTTCCCATATTGACCACATAAAAATCTGCTTTAAGCTCATAGTTATTGAGTTTCATAGGAGGATCTAGAATCATTCTCTCACATTTGAGAGTGTAACCATCAACTACTTTTACCCTTATCCCTTCAAACTCTTGAGTTTGAATTCCACGCTTTGCCACCAATCGTGCATCTATGAAATTGTGAGTTGCATTTGTATCAAACAAAGAGATGACTCTTTGACCAGCTAAGGGCCCACACAACTTGAAGGAACCTTCCCTTTGCATGCTAGACATATGAGCTTCCTGTAGCATCATTTCTCCTTCATTTTCAACTTCATTGTTTGAGTTTTCAGCCCCTGAAACCTCTTGATCAGCTTGCTGGTCTGTTATATCAATCGTGTTCTCATCCTCATAGTACCACTCCATTTGTCTGTTTTTACCTTTAGGCCTTAGAGGACAATCATGATTTTCATCATAGGGACCCTTGCAATAAAAACACAATCTCCTCCTACGCAAATCATTAATTGTTTCCCTATCCAAAGGGGCTGCAAATTTCTTGTTTTGATTAACATTCTCTGTTTTCTTTGGATCTGATTTGCTGTCATTAAAAGATGAAGATGGTTTGGGATTGAACTTACTGTGAGGAGCTGTAAGTTCCATACTACGAGCTTTCCTCATAGCTTCCTACTATTTACCTCACTGAGTATAGTTCAAGGTACTACGTACTACTGAAGTAAACTGACTATGTGCAGAACATGGAACATAAATACATAACATAATATGATTGAATCATGAAACACTTCTATTCATTTCCAACAAATATCAACATGTATAATCTGACTGTCACAGTGTCATTAAATCCGCACATAACCCATCCGACTACATGATCCCAATACATATAGCGCTCGACGGTGGTTGAGTAACCAACCGTTGTGCCGCTTCATAACCATGACTGCCCACTAATCAAGACTTAGTTACATGCCATTAATTATACTTACTTATTCCCGCTATGACTATGGTTTTATTATCAAAGAAACCGACCGACTACTCTAAGGCCGACTACGCTAAGACCGACTACGCTAAGATCGACGACACTAAGGCTGACTACGCTAAGGCCTTATGACGGCTTACATCATCCCCCCCCCCGCCCCAAAAAAAAAGAAGTCGGCTTCCCAGACGACTAACACAAAAATTGGGAACCTTTTTACAAAACAAATTTAGTGAGAAGAGGGTTGAGAGGACGTCCCTAGCAGTTGGGGGATTGAAGAAGTGGCTGCCGAAGTGGTGAGCTGTCGCAGTCGGTATACCTCCTCAGTACGCTGTTGTAGGTGACGAGTGGCCTTTAATTCCTTCTCTTGTGTGGTCTTCACCAGATGCACCGCCTCCTTCAGGTTCTTGTTGGCCTTCTCCAGTTCTTCGTCCTTCCTTGCCAACTGTTTAGTCATCTCTTCCTCTTGCACCTTCATCCTCCTCTCCATCTCCAGTATGGTGGTATCTCGGTTGGTCACCTTCTTGTTTTCTTCCTCCAATAGGTGAGAGAGCTCCTGCCTTTGTTTCTCAAGAGATTTTGCCTTGGCCTGAATGTTCTAGGAAAGAGTGATTGCCTGCTCTGCCTTCTGCGCCATTTTGTCTACCCTCATCTCAAACTCCTTGCAGGCTAGGAACAAAGACTTGTATGCTGCCTCCATTTCAAAAAGTTGTCACCAGCTTATAATCCTTCCCATGGAAGGACGACCTCTTGGGGTACCAAGCTGCCATCATCTCTGGTGTCTTTTTGCCTACCCATTGGCTTGTGAATATTTTGTTGAACTCCTTTTCACTCCTCGAGTTTATGAACTCAATGATCCGCCTAACCTCTTGCTCTCCTATTGGTGAGTAGTTTCGGTTCAGTGTCTTTGCAATGTCTTAACACTGCCTTTATGACCAGCGCAATAGGCTCGAGGTTGTGGATGTACCTCTCAATTGTACCTATTGGGTCCTCTCTATCAGGCTTGGGGATCACCACAACAATCCCGTCAGATACATCTGCCTCACTGGACTCCTAATCGGTGCTAGCGGTTGCAGGTTCGGCTGGCTGCTTTGCCATCAGAGGGTCCCCATTTGATATGATGTGTATCACCTAGTGTGCCAATTGTAGTGTACCGCCACTCTGTTGATCTGTTTTCCACTGAGTTTATAGGTCTGATTTTGTTTTGGTTTAGTGTTTTCCTTTTGTGCTTTGAGTTTGTTGGCTAAATATGCTAATAAGGTACCAACAAGCATATACATACTAAGGAAGCTTCAAATAAACTAAGCTACTGAAACAACTTGAGTACATTGCTCAATTTAAAGGCCAAATATAATTTCTTCATTACAAAATAAGGTGCTTACAACATATAGTTTTCATCAGATTCGAAACTAAGTATTTCATAAACCATACTTTAACTTACAACCAAACATCATTGTGAATAGTGACTTGCTACAGTACCTGCGCCCAAAGAAATGCACACAACTTCCAAATAACGAACTTCTCCCACCAAAACCTGGATTGGGAGGCTTCTTCTACCTAGGGTGCCTCCTTTGGGTGTGATTGCAGCCGCATAAGAGAGGCGTCTTTTTTCCTTTTGCTGGTTGAAACCCTCAATAAAATGCAATTGGCTGTAGCTTACAAAAAACAGCTCCAAAACTTCTCAAAAGCGAACAGCTCCTTTGCAAATGCCAATGGAATCTATGGCTGTCAAGAACACTCAAAAACCAGCTCCAAATAACCTGCAAACAGCAACACAGGTCTCCAACTGAAGCAACAATAACAGATCAGCAACTTTAAGGTGGTGTTTCACACCCTCAAGCAGCTCCAGAACGAAGAACAGAGCCCCACCAGGCTCACCCACTGCAAGAAATCAGGAAACCCTAGCTTCCTTCTTTCTCCAAGCTTCACTCCCAAGTTTTCAACAAGCTAAATCATTCATCCATGAAGAGGGTCGAAATTCTCCTTCTATTTATAAGTTTTTGCATTAAAAAACACTATTCATAAAAGTGAGCACTATTCACTTAAGTTATTTCTTTTTTCACTTTAATAATGAATAGTAACTGAAAAATATAAAGTGACCCCTTCCTTTTGAAGACACATGGTCCCTAGGCCGAGGATGGTGAAATAAAAGATGAGTATCATTAATTTAAGCACAAGTATCGTGCCAAATGCCACAATTCACCCTGCCACCATACTTCGGAGATCCACACTGCAAATTGACGACCAAGTGCTCGTCCAAGAAACCCTCTATCCAGAACTATTAGCCTATGAGGGTCAGGAAAATAGGCTAATCCCCCAACTCAGATGCTCATGAAAAAGGGGACATTACACCAGTTCTCCCACCTCTCCTCTTGGCTGCTCTGTCTGGGTTGCTCTGTCTGCCTGCTGAACTATTGGTATGTGTGTCGCCAGCTGTGTACTCTCTGCTGTCCCCATCGACTGAGTGCTCCTTGTTGGTACTCCCTCTATCTCCCTCAAGCCAAGCGAGTGCATGGGGGAAATGTCCTCTTCTCGAATAGGGGACCCCATTTGCATCAACCATCCGGCTACATGGAGTACCTCCTCTGGTGGTACATCCTCACCCACTATGTTGTCTCGTGCCGCCTTCTCTACTTCTACCCTTTCGGCTGTCGCTCCTCCCGTCAATGCTATGTCTCTGGCCATTCCTTCTTCGGGTGCTATGTCCTCTTTAGGCATCTTTGGCTCACCCTCAACTGCTCCAACCTCGCCAACCTCCTCTATTGACTCTTGTTCGATTGGTGCTATCACTCGGGGGTTGACATCTATCGAATAGATGCCAACTGGTGCAATGCTATCGGTTGAGGAGAGTGCTAACTGTTCATACTCTTCGCTATCTGATTGCTTCCTCTTCCTCCTTATTGTCTTTGGTTCTTCTGTCGTACCGCCTGGCTCTAAAGTTGTCCACTTGAAAATCGTCAGCCAAGAGAGGTCATAATCCTTGTCTGGCTGCAGTTTCCCTAGTTTACCCTGCGACACCTGATTGTAAACGACATCCAGAAATAGTGCTATCAGATGCTGGGTCATGTAGAATGCTTTGTGTTTGCATTCTAGAAATTCTCTAACCCTTTCTGACAGGTATAGTGCCCAGTTGTAAACCCGTCCTACACTCAACCCGAACATGAAGTCAACCATCCATGTTGCTATATCCAAGGCTCGACTGGCACCTATCAACCTGCATTTGATGAGGTCCATAATACATTTCCACTCAGTACTCACCAACATGTGTTTTCTTAGTCCTCGCGCCCCTGAACTCCACACCATCTCTTTTTCTTTTTTCGTGATATCAGGTTTGCAAATGCGTTTAATGATCATTTCTTTCTATTGTGCCATCATCTTCGTGGTTGGCTTGGCAACTACCTTGCCAAACGCAGGTATGCCAAAGACTCTTTTGAAGTCTGCTGGGTAGAAAGCCACCGTCACTGGAAACCCTTCGTACTCAATTGTGTTCGGGTGGCCATGCTGATTGTAATTGGCAACATATCTCAAGTACTCCTCGAAATCTCTGGAGTTAAAAAACGGGCACTGTATTGCCTTGTCAACCTGTGCCGCCATCGGTGCTTGATTCATCGGGTGATCCGGTGCCGTCTCCTGCCACCAGGTTTTGCAGTCTATGCCTATGACACTCTCCCATGTCAATGAGTCTGTAGTCACATTGTCGGCTTTCCCCTTATCTGCCTTATTTCCAGCCACCTTGGGTCTGAGTATTATTTTCTTCCCCTTGGCACTCGTGCTGGCTTCCATCGTCCTCTGCTTGTGGAAATGACAATGATTGCAAGTGTCTTTTCTAACTATTTTAAGCCTCCAACCATGCCCTGGTACGACCGTTATTTTTTCCTATTGCTGGATGTTGACTCTGCCTCTTGGTACGGTCGTTATTTTTTCCTATTGCTGGATGCTGACTCTGCCTCTTGGTACGGCCTCCTTTTCTACTTGTATGATACTTTGTATTTTCCTTGGTTTGATGCTTGGTACGACCGTACCTTGTTTAGCCTGTACAAACCTCCTCCAATGTACACGTACGGACTTCTCCTTCCGTACGGTTCCTTCCTTAGTCTTCTATACGGACCTGTTGACGTGCTTTTTATGACGACATCAACACAGAATAAAAATGCCCAACGGTCATTCTATTCTCTCTTGATCAAAATATTCCGCATGCTAAGATTGCGTGAAAGTTCATTCGTTCAACTCCAAGGTTCCTTTTATTGCGAATAGACTCAGTTGGTTGATGTGAATATGCTGGGTATTCCAAGGGGACTTACGTGAGTTGCTCATTTAGAAGAAAGGATCTTCAAATTCCGGGAAATTTGTCGATGAAGCTCGGGTTCTTAAACTAACCGGATAATGCTGAATGTAAAAGGATATAAGGATTAGGGATGCTACCATCTACTCCTAAAGGGTGGAGGACGAGGATCGGCTTAAACAATCTTCAAACCAGACTTCGCTTCGTCTCCCTTCGGACAACTCTAACAAAGCTGATGCAATCTTCAAAGGATGAATAAGATGTTCAAATTGTGATTCAACATGTGCACTCCGTCACAACGATGCAAATGAACACACGAATCACAACCAAAGTTAGGTACTGATATTCCAGTTGACCACACAAGGCGAACTTACCATCAGCAAGCCCGCTAGTGGTATGGATGAAAGAAGATATGCTCAAACCACGACACCACACTCCACAATTAACAACTACTTGCATAAAATAAAGTCTACTCTACTCTATCAATTTGAATTGGAAAGATGAAAAGGCCTTGCTAGCTATTCACAACAAAAGATAAAACCACCATGCAATGAAACTCTTTATATTATGAAAAGTGTTCACAACAACCGTTTACAAAACTTTCAACGGGAAAGTTTGGTTTCCTTTCCAAACTAAGATATCTTCTAAGCTATCTATCTATTCTAACTTCTATCCTCTCTATTCTCAATCTAATGTCTACTTAGTTACAAATGAGGGGGGATGCCCCTTTTATAGTTGGTCCAATCCAACGGACGGCTTAGATTGAATTACAATGAAGGGCTCAGATCGAGCCATATATGCCCTAATTAGGGTTTTCGCCCTAAAAACCGCCACAAAGAGGAGTGGGGCAATGAATGCACAAAAGATTTTCCACTCATCTGCAGGGACCACTACGAGCAATTAATGCCCACTATCTTCTTCTAGAAGATTCTCGTCCAGAAACGTGTTCCCACTATCTGTCTGCCAATTTTGTTGTGTTAGGAGGAGAGGCAAGTACGTGGTCAATATGCAAGTGATGAGCAAAGAATTCCTCCTATTTGGCCCTCCTGTTGCATACGGACTTTTGAACTTGGCGTACGGACTTTTGGCATACCTGTATTCGGCGTACGGATTTTTGAGCCTGGGATACGACGATTTCCTCAGTATGGCGTACAAATTTTTGTCTTTGGCGTATGGGCTTCTCTTCACCTTGGCGTACAGACTTCTCAGTATGGCGTACGGATTTTTGCCTTTGTCGTACAAACTTCTCTTCACCCTGGCATACAAACTTCTCAGTATGGCGTACGGATTTCCATCTTTGGTGTACGGGCTTATGAATTTTGATTGCCATACCAGCTCCCTTTATACCTTTGTACGAACTTGTCTCTTTTTGGCGTACTAGTTTCTCCTTTTGTCGTACGGCTCTTTTCTCTAGCTCTTCCTTTCTCAAATTAAAAATCCTTGCGGTTTTCACTTTAAATAAGATTCCCTTTCTCAATTTAGGTCGTACATTTTATTTTTCAATATTTTAATGTCCTCGTTTATTTCTCCTTTTTTATCTGATTTCTTTTTTCCACTTCTCTTTCTTCTTTTCACTATACTCCTTTCGTCCCTTAATTATTTTAATTCTTCTATCTCCATTTTGTTTTCTCTTTTATTTTCCCTCTCCTCTCTCTTCAATTTTCCCATTTTATTATTCTCTTTTTGACGTTTTTAATATTTTTCCGCTTTTACCATCTTCTCTCTCTTCATCTCTCTTCTTCTCTCTCCTGTTTATTCCTTTTTCTCTTCTTTCCTCTTACTCCATCATCTTCCCTAACTTTTAACTTGGATGCATAATACCGTTTACATGTGTGCAGAAATCGTTTATAAGATTCCTCTTCACAACAAGTCCCCATGTATTGTATGTCAAACCATTTATCAAGCAAAGGGGCAGGACCAATACCTTTATAACTGTTGTCGACGTACCTCCTTCCGTATTGTTGGTACCACGTAACGTCTTCTCCTTCCATTGTTGGGGGTCCGGCTGGATTGGGTATCACCTTCCAGAGTCCGTCCTTTGTTGCTACCTTCCTCACCCTCGACACATTTTTTCTCTCCGTCCTCATTTGCTTAACTATTTCTTCAATGTATCCGTCCACATGTGACACGAACGTGTCCTCCGTCATGACCACCGTTTTTAGACAAGGAGTCATCTTCTCGAAGTATTCCTCCCATTGTTCATCGTCCCATTCATCCTTTTCTTCGTCATTATCTTCAAGTTGGGGTTCTTTTGCCGCTTGTTCTTCCTTCTCCTTCTGTGCTTCTTCATCCAGTTCTTTTGCCAAATACCCCTTTTGTATGCCTTCGTATGGGGCTACGTACGTCCAGTGTCCACCCATTTGTCGCCAGAGCGAAGGTGTCTCAAACACTACATTCGTCAGGTGCTTATGTATCCGCAGCATTGCAATTCCTTCCACTTTCTTTTCTACTAGTCTCTCTTCGATGATCTGGTTCTTGCGTGATTCTGCCCAGACTCCCTCTGCTGCATACCCGGGGCCTCCCAAGTCCCATTCCTGCTTCCTCGGTGCCTCCTTTTGCACAGGCCAATCGTCCTTGGTGGCATAGCCAAGCATATTGACGGCTATTGTGTGTTTCTTCTCCTTTCTCTCCTGGTATACCATCAGCTTCAATCCGTTGATTGCATTAGGTAGGAGTGTTCCATCCAAGTTCTCCATTTTTATAGAGCCATTGTTGCATACTTCCTTGATCTTGAACAATCCCAACCACCGTACTTTGAACTTCCCTGGCTTGATCTCGTTATGACTGTTATATTTCAAAACTAATTGCCCTGGCTGAAAATTCATTCGTCGGAGGTGTTTGTCGTGCTAGTGCTTCCTTCTCCGTTGCATATTCTCTGTGACCCATTGTGCCATTACTCTCCGCTCGTCTAGTTTGTTTAGTTCGTACAGCCGTTCCTTCAAACTCTCCGTATCTCCCAACCGGTTCTCCAGGGCTATCCTCAGGCTGGGTACCATGTATTCCATCGGTACCACTACTTCCTGTCCGTACATCAACTGAAAAGGTGTGTCCTGTTGTCACCTTATATGTTGTACGGTATGCCCACAGGACGGCTGGTAGCCGCTCTTCCCAATCAGCTTCCTCTATACCACACGACTTGTGATTGATTGACACTAACACCTTATTTGTAGATTTTGCTTGACCATTGGCTCATGTGTAGTACGGGCTTGATAGATTGTGAAATATCTGGAACTCTGTCGTCATCAGTTGGATGACGTGGTTCACAAAGTGTCCTCCCCGATCACTCGTAACCTGGATTGGAATCCCGTACCGTGTCACTATTTGCTCATAAATGAATCTGGTTGTGATCTGAGCTGTGTTATCTGACAATGCTCGTGCTTCGGCCCACTCTGTGAGATATTCTGTTGCTACAACAATGTATCGGCACCGGTGTAGGTGACTCACCTTCAGAGGCCCAATAAAATCCAATCCCCATCATTCAAACAACTCCTGTGGTTGGGATGGATATAGTGGCATAAAATCCCGCTTCAGAGGTTTCCCTACCCTCTGGCAGGTATCACAGCCTACCACCCATTCCCGTGCGTCTGTGTGCATCGTCGACCACCATAGCCCTGCTAGGAGAATTTTTCTCGCCGTAGCATCCAGGCCCATATGCCCACCAGACAGACTGCTAGACCCTCGTGTGCTTCCTTCAGTACCCCTAGTATTTCCTCTTCTATGACACATCTTCGAAGGATCTAGTTGGACCCCATCTTGTACAATAAGCCATTAATTAACTGAAATGTCTTGCTGTTCAATACGAGTTTCCTTCTCTGTGCTGGTGCCATTTCCCTTGGGAATGTGGATGTAGACAAGTATTCTCCAACCTTTTCGTACCATGAAGGGTGTATTGCAATCTGGAATAGGTGCGCATCAGGAAAATCTTTGTTCACTCCTTCTGTAGGTTCGCCCGACTATATCTTTGACAACTGGTTGGCGATCACACGGCTTTTCCCCGGCCGTACTATGATAGTGAATGTGAATTCTTGGAACAATATCAACCACCTACTCACTCTTCCTTGGATTATAGGCGTATTCACCAAATCCATTAGGGCTTGATGGTCCACATAGAAGGTGAACAACGTAGCCAACAAATAGTGCCTGAATTTCTGTACGGAGTAAACCATCCTTAGTGCTTTGCGTTATGTCGTACTATAGTTCTTCTCCGCCCTTGACAACAACCGACTGGCAAAAAATACTGTGTGGTCCAACCCGTGTGCTCCTACTTGTGTGAGTGTTGCTCCAATGGCAAAATTTGAGGCATCCACATGTACGTGGAATTCCTTGTTCCAATCTGGGTACACCAGTATGGGTGAACTGATTAGCCGGTCCTTCAGTTCCTTGAATGCTTTTTCTTGTTCTTCAGCCCATATGAAAGGTTGTCCCTTCCTTCTCAATAAGTCGAGAGGGTATGATACTTGTGCAAAGCTCTTGATGAACCTTCGGTAGTACCCGACATGGTCGAGAAAGGACTTTACACCTGTGACGTTTTCCGGAGTCCATCTGTACAATGACTCTTATTTTGTCGAGATCGGTCTTTAGCCCGACTTTGCACACAATATGCCCCAGTAACTTCCCTTGTGGTACCATGAACTTGCATTTCTTTGGGTTCAATGCGAGGCGTGCTGCTCCGCACCTCTCCATGCATTCTCCAAGAGCCTTGAGATGTTTTTCCTTGTCACTGAAAATGGACCAGTCGTCTAGGAACGCCCTGAAGTTGCCCACCGACATCTTCTCAAATATGTGCAAAATTATTCTCTGAAATGTTGCCGGTGCGTGACGCAACCCAAATGGCATCCGGTTGTACACGTACACCCCATCCGCGACCACAAAAGTTATTTTCAACTTGTCTTCTTCGGCAATACAAATTTGGTTATATCCGGAGAACCTGTCCAAGAACGAGTACATTTCATGCCCAGCGACCTCTTCCAAGATGGTGTCGGTGAAGGGAATTGGGAATAGGTCTTTGACAGTTACCGCGTTCAAGCACCTGAAGTCAACACGTATCCGGATCTGCCTTGATTCTTTCTTCAAGGAAATGACAATTGGTGACACCCACTCGCTGACATTCACTTTGAAAATGATGCCCGCCTCCAACATCTTCTCGATCTCCTCTTGTACCTTTGTGGCATAGTTCTTATTCATCCTATAGGGTCTCTTCCGTACAGGTTGGGTTCTTGGTATGAGAGGAATCCTATGCATGCACAGCTCCAATGGTATGCCTTTCAAATCCTTGTATGTCCAGGCGAAGGTGTCCTTGTACTCCATGAATATTTTGAATGCCACCGCCTTCAGTACGGGGTCCCAATCATCACCAATGAGGATCTCCCTAGGCTTCTCGTGTTCCCCAAGGTTCACTTTTTTGAGTGTCAGTTCCTCATACTTGATGAGTTTGTCTTGTTCAAGCTTATGAGTTGGCGTCTCATCCAATGCTGCCGTACCTTCCCTATATTCACTGTACTCTGGCGGGAATGTTTCACTAGCCAAGCCCTTATCTTCGCCTTCTTCTCCTTCTTTGATCTGTAACATGTTGCAGTCTGGGTGGAAAACTTCATAATCCTCCATCTGCCAGTGAAATAACCCGTTCAGTGAACTGGTTTCATCTATCGAACAACTCCCAATTTCCAGTACGCCTTCCTCGTTTGGCTCCATTATCTTCCCTTCTTCGTCAACATCCGATCCTCCGTCAGACTCTGATTTTGACAACGCCAAGTCTTCACTGACCGCCTGATTCTTCAAATCAATAATATACTTCTTCCCATGGCTCTCGATTGAGAGCGTATTCCTCTTCCAGTTATGATTCGCCTTGGCGGCAATCAACCATCCCCATCCCAGTAGTGCATCGTACACTTTTCTCTCTAGTGGGATGACAACAAAATTCAATAAGAACTGTTGCGTACCTATCGACACTTTTTGTGCCATTAAAAAACCGATCGGTTTGATACTATGTTGATCGGCGCCAACCAGTTGGAATGTCAGCGGCCAGAGTGTGGGCGTCCCGAGGCTCTTCCATGTATCTTCAGGTAGTACGTTAACTCCCGATCCTTCGTTGACGATGGTATGGGAGAGTTTCATCCCCAAGATTTCCATTTGTACGACAACCAGTTTCCTCCTGACACTTATTGCGAGTAGCGTTGGATCCGTGGTCTCTCCTGGCGGCTCTGTGGTGTTTTCATTCGGGCCCATTTGAGTATTGTTTGCCATGACATTTGTGAGTGCTACTCTTAGTTGAGGCATGGTTTGTAGAAGGTCTATTACCTTGATTAGTATAGTTGTGTGAAGCATTTGTCGTACTATGTTCTTTTCCAACTCCAACTGCAACAACATACTAGCCGCTTTGGAAGTTCTCCATTCATTCGCCATTGCTTCTTCCACTTCTGCCCTGGCTTCTCGGAGTCTTTCTTTCTCCGTACGCGAGTTCGGATAATTAGCCTTCTTTGTCTACGCCATTGTAAGTGCCAGGACTTCTTCGTCGGCTACTTCTAGCATGTTGATGCCTTTCTGCTTCAGGTAGTTAGTGTCTTCATGATTGCCCGGGCCACACCATTTGCACAGTTTCCCCTTGGCACCTTGACTGTTCTGGAATTCCTTGGTAAAGTGACCCCATTCATTACATCTCCAGCACTGGATCATGGGTCTACCTTTGCTGTCATATTGAATTTTGCTTCTTGGCATATTATTTCTCTGATTGTTGCAATAGCAGCCAGGGGATGTGTTGCTATTCTGAGGTTTAGGTGGTGTGGTCGAAGGGGTGGATTGTTCCCCTTGTGTGAAGAACACTTGAGAACTCTGTGTTTTCAGGTTGTATGGGCACTCTTTGACGGAGTGCCCCATAACTTGGTAGATGTCACAAAACATTTTCTTCGAACAGTTCGCCTTCATATGGCCTTCTATTTTGCATTCCGTACACCATAGTTCAGTCGCCTCCTTGGACCCTTCTTTGTCCGCTTTTAGTTCCTTCATCATTCTCAACATGTCACGACGGAGAGCTTGTACAGTTTTTGATTCATCCTCGCTCTCCCCCACGCTTTCTTCGTCATCATGCTTCTTCCCTCTAGAGGATGTCTTGTTCTCGCTTTTAATATCCATCGCACGGTTATATGCTTCAGTGTACAAGGATGGAGGTACCACCTTCATTTTCTTCTGTAGTGAGGGAAGCAGACCTTCAATAAACCATCTCTTCTTTAAGCCATCTGTTGGCTATGATTCAAGCTTCCCCAGCAGATCCTTCAGTTTCCAGCTGTAGGTCTGCACACTCTCGTGCTTCCCTTGCTTGGTGTTATAAATCTTTGCCACAATTTTGGTGTCGTCCCTCAACAATTTGAATTCATCTTGAAATTTTTGCTTAAGTAATCTCCACGAAGCTTTTTGTGTTTGGCCCGATTCTAAGTACCATTCAATGGCACTATCTCCGAGTGTCGTTGGAAACGCTTTCAACTAGTTATCCGGGTCATCTTCTCCAGTCGCTATCCAAATTGTCTCACATGTTTTGCAGTGTCGTACTGGATCCTCTGACCCATTCCCCGTAAACTTTGGCAGCTTCTGCCGCTCTGGAGTCACCATCCTTCCCAGCTGTCCTCCTTGTATATTGGACCCGACTGGACCGGTTTCCTCGTTACGTTCCGGTGCATCACCTACACTCTTGACCACGTACAAGTCACTTCTCCGTCCTCCGTCAGCGTCTTCTACACCTTGAGGTTTTTGGGTTCCACTCTGGTGCTCCCTCTGCCAAGGGGTCTTGGGCTCAAATCTCCCTGTCCTTAGCCCTTCATCGTCGTCTGATATGGACAACTGCCAAATGCGTTGGATGCTGTTCTCAAGTTCTTCACTCAACTCATCTTCATTTTCTCGGCTTTTATATTTTTCTACGTACGGGGTGACGAAGGGTTCCTCGTTCCTCCCTTCCAGAAAACTTTGATGTGCTCTACTGATAGATTGATCTATCTACTCAAGATTTGCATTTGTTCTTTTTATGCTTTGATTTATCTCAATTAAATCTTCATTCAACTCCTTATCCACTTGCCTTAATCTTCGCCGTCGGTGTTCTTGCTCCTATACTCTCAATGATCGCCGAACTCTTTCCTCCTCCGCTTTGTGCCCAAATGGTATTCGGTTCTTGTCTTTGTTCGGTTGTACGGGCATTATAGGTCTTTCACGCAATCATTGTTGGTTGCCAGGGGTACGTGTTGACAGGTGTTTTATGACCGCACCAACACAAAATAAAATGTCTAACGGTCATTCTATTCTCTCTTGATCAAAGTATTCCGCATGCTAAGATTGCGTGAAAGATCATCGTTCAACTCCAAGGTTCCTTATATCGCGAATAGACTCAGCTGGTTGATGTGAATATGCTGGGTATTCCAAGGGGACTTACGTAATTGTTCAACTTCTTGAAGCAGATGAAAGATTTGACTATGATGCTTTGATTCCTAAGCTGACTGGGAAAATGCAGAATTTAAAAGGAGTAAGGGTAGGGATTCTACAATCTACTTCTAAAGGGTGGAATGTGATGATCGACTTCAACAATCTCCAAACTAGACTTTGCTTCGCCTTCCTTCGGACAACTCTGACAAAGTTGGTGCAATCTTCAAAGGATGAGTAAGATATTCAAATTATGATTAAGCATGCACACACCATCACAACGATGCAAATGAACATACGAATCACAACCGAAGTTAAGTACTGATATCCCAGTTGACCATGCAAGGCAGACTTACTATCAGCAAGCCCGCTAGTGGTATGGACGAAAGAAGATATGCCCAAACCAAACGCCACACTCCACAATTAACAACTACTTGCATAAAATAAAATCTACTTTACTCTAATCTACTTGAATTGGAAAGATGAAAAATCCTTGTCAACTGCCTACAACAAAAGAAAGAATCACCAATCAATGAGAATCTTTATATTCTGAGAGTCTTCCACAACAACCTTTTACAAAAACTTTCAAAGGGAAAGCTTTTCTCTCCTTTTCAAACTAAGCTAACTCCTAGCTCTACTCTCTATTCTAACTTCTATCTCCAATTCTGTCTAGCTCTGATCTAAAGTCTAATTTGATATCTTACAAATGAGGGGGGTTACCCCTTTTATATCAAGCCCAGTCCAGTGGACGGCTTAGATTCAAATACAATGGAAGGCTTAGATCAAGCCACACATGCAATAATTAGGGTTTTTGGCCTAAAAACCGCCACAGAGAGGAGTGGGGTAATAAATGAACATAAGATTTTCCACTCCTTTGTAGGAACCACCATGAGCAATTAATGCCCATTATCCTCTTCTAGAAGATACTTGTCCAGAAACACGTTCCCACTACTCTACCTGCCAATTTTGTTGCGCTAGGAGTTCGCGTTCAGCCCTCCTGTTGTTTTAATTCCTAGACACATTTCTTCCTTGTAACTTTCATATTTCTCCAGCTCACTGCCTTGGACGTATTTAGCCCCTTTTTACACCACGTTCTTAATGCCTTGGACAAATCTTCAATGCCTTTTCCTTTTCCAAAGTTGTAATGTTGCCCATCTTCATCACCTCAAGTCCTCACGCTCTGGCCCCGGTGTTCATCTTGCAAAACAAAAAGAAGAGCATCAGAACACTTATAATATAACTTCATTTTACTTACCTAATCTCCACGTTCTAACTTCCAAGGTCTGCTTGATGTTCGAGCTTCATTATGCCTTAGACAAATTTCTTCCCTGTGAATGTGCTTGACCTCTTGTTGTTTCATTTTCTCTTTCCTTAGACAACCTTATTTGCTTTATGAATTTCACCCACTGTAATCCAGGCACTCATTTTGACATCACAAGCCAAGGCATTTTTTTGTAGAAACATTTCTCGCATTTGCCTTAGAGAATTTTTTAAAAAAATTTGCCTAGGAAATTCATTAAACGGGTGCCAAGAAAAATATCCGTCAAAACAACGCAAGCAAGGTGTGGAACAAAATCAAATCATCTCCCAGTGGGAAATGTTCAATACCTAGAAGAAATTTTCCTTCAGAACTCATTGTTTTCATGTGTATCCGGACGAAGGGGTAAGTTTAATTTTTATTATTTTGAGAAAAATAATAAAAATTGCTAAGGTTGATTCCATTTTATTCTGGATGTACTTCACACCTGTAGGCTTTACTTTTCATGCCTGGGCGTTTTCCTTATTTTCTTGAAGAAATTCCCTTCTTGCTTACGGGCACAACTCACCTTGCACTTGGAAAATCCTATCATTACCTCCTCCTTAGGCGTAATTATTACTTTCACCTTGTAACGCCTTAGAGAAAATTAATTTTTTTTGTCAACTTACCTTGGGCGCATTTCATTTTACCTTCACTCTCCAAACATTTCTACGCCTTAGCAACCTTGTCTTACACTTAGCAATTTTCTCCTGAAAAAATTCCTCCCGTCTAGCCTTGGGCGTATTTCATCTTGTTCTTGAAAATTCCCAACTTCACCTCTTCCTTAGGCGTATTTCTCACACTATGTAATTCCACTTTGTGATGCCTTAGCATTTTATATCCCTTGTAGCCTTGGGCGCATTTCACCTAGGGAGAGGAAATTTCATGCCTTAGAAAAATATTTCCAAACTCTATTCAACTTGCCACGGGCGCATTTAGCATGTGCTGGAGGAACTTGCTTAGGCCTTGGGCGCATATGAGGGTATGAGGAGGAAATCTCCCATACTTAGAAACTTTTTGCCATTTCCTCATGCCTTGGCGCATTTCACATGTGGTACTTCCATTTTCCACGCCCTAGCATCTCATTGCTTCTTGAGCGCATTTTACCCTTGGCTCTTTAAGATGAGGGCGCATTTAGGCATGTCCACTTCCATTTCGTTCACTTAGAATCTTCTTATGTCACCACCTCAACCTTGGGCTTATTTAGGGGGGTGTGTAGGAATTTCCCAACACTTAGAATATTTTCCCTTGTGATTTCTCCACCTTGGGCGCATATAGGGTGGGGAGAAGGAACTTTTATACTTGTCATTTTTTATCATGTCTTCTCCACATACAAGGGCGCATTTCACATGAGGTGAAGGAAATTTCATTGCCTTAGAAATTTTCTCATGCCCTCTTCACATTATCCCTTGGGCGCATTTGGGGTATGCAGCTTCAAGTTTGATGCCTTAGAAAATATTTTCATGTCCTCTACCACCTTGGGGCGCATTTGAGGGTATGAGCTGCAATTTTTCATGACTTAGAATATCTTACCAACATCCTCTCAACCTTGGGTGCATTTCACCTAGGGAGGAGGAAATTTCAACACTTAGAAACATTTTCATCAACTCCTTGCTTACTCCATGACTTGGGCGCATATGAGGGTATGAGGAGGAATTCTCATGCCTTAGAAATTTTTTTGCCAACCTTGTAGCCTTGGGCGCATTTTACATAGGGAGGAGGAAATTTTAAACACTTAGAAACTTTTCTTGCCTCCTCCATGCTTACTTGGGTGCATTTGAGGTAGGGTCTTGGGTGCATTTGAGGTAGGGTCAAGGAATTAGTAGACACTTAGGATATTTTCTCAAGTCCTCTTTCCATGAGGGCGCATTTAGGGGTGTGAGGAGGAATTTCTCACGCCTTAAGAACTTTTCTGCCTTGTCTCCCTTTTCATTGCCTTGAGGGCGCATTTGAGGGGTCCTCAGGAAATTTTGATGACTTGAAAGATTTTCCATGACTTGCTACTCTTAGGGCGCATTTAGCACCTTCTCATGCTAGTCTCAACTTGAAAATCTTCAACGCCCCAGCTACCTCTTGCCATTCTATTTTTAGCAAATTTTGGAGGAGTGTGACTCTTCGTGGCTTTTCACTCGTTCTGAACCTAGAGCTGGTCATGATATGTTTCTCATGACCTCGCTACCCTGTTTATACCTATTGCCCAAGCTCATTTTCTATTTTTAGCCTGCCTGCTATTTTTAGCAAACCCTAAAATTGCTTGTCTTCTGCAGCCCCGCTTGACTTGAATTTCTTGCCACGTGGTCCTCATCGCTTGACGAACCTGTTCACACCTACCCCTCGTGCTGACCTGCTATTTATAACCATGTTCTGGAGATGACTTACGATAAATAGTAAGTGCCCGGATTGCGCCCGAATTTTACCAGTAGATTGCCAGAAGGATGCTGATTGCAGTGGGATACCTTCGTTTTTCGAAATTTTGGCTTTTTACCCCTTTTTTTAGGCGCCAAAGTAGGAAACCCTAAACTGACTTGCATGTGCCTCGAATGATCTCCATTTGACTTGATTTCTGCTGTATGCTGCTTTGCTTGTGAAACTGAAGTGTCGGGTGGCTATTGGAGTGAAACTGCTATTTATAGTAAGTGTCCGGAAAGTGATCCATTTGATGCCGGATGAGTTTGCATGTCATAGTGCTTGTGGGATCTCAAAAAACCCAGAAAACTGGTCAACATGCGGGCATTGGCTAAAAATAGTAAGTCCCTGAAAACTGATCCATTATGCATGAATGTCATACCATTGCGAAGCTCTCGCAAAACCCATAAGGAATATCCGGACATGCGTTGAAAAACTTTGCATGCAAACCCTAAAAATAGCCTCTGAAGGTTGTACTGCTGAAAGTCACCATCTCTGTTTGCATGTTATATCATTGCGAAGGTCTTGAAAAACCTAGAAATATCCTCCAGACATGCATTTGAAAGGTGTACGTGCAAACCCTAAAAATAGCTCTTGAAGCCGGAACTGCTAAAAATAGCCAATTATCCGATTTCGTTTAAATTTTGCGTGCAAGTATCTTGGAGTACCTTGAATGCGATGAAGCCGTTAGAATCCCAGAATTATGAGGAAAAGGCCCCAAATTAGGTACTTACTAAAAATAGTAAGTTGTCAGATTCCAATGAAAATTTGATGGGACCCTGCCTGAAATGTTGTGACAACAATGTTAAGCTCAGATGTCAATTAGCTAACTCAATTTAACTTCAAACTGGCCCAAAGAATAAAAACCCTAATTTCACAAATGGCCAAAATTCCAAATTAGGTCAAAGAATAGGACATCCCCGAAAGGACGAAAAGATCAAAGAGAGAGAGAGAGACAAAACAACCCAAAACCAAAGCCAAAAGACCATAATGGAGCAAAAATTAGGGGTCCCCATTTGAATGGGGCGATGTGTGAAAAGGTCACAACAGTACGTCTCCGACTAGTGTCTCGTTCCTCCTTTTCCCATTTGGTTCATTCTTCGTACTGCTGCAAGATTTGCTGCCTTCGATGTTCCTGATCCTCCTCTGCCCGAAGGTCTTGTAGGATGATTGAATGGCGGGCCAATAATCTTGGCATGTAGTGGAGAAGGTGATCAAACTCGTTGTTCACTTCGAGTTGATCCCAAACAATTGCCTCAGGGATTTCTTGCCTAAGGGCTTCCCTCCGTACGTGATCTCGTAGGGATATGTTCCAGAGATTTATCAAATCCCGTGTCAAGTCCTCTCTTTCTTCATTAGTTTCTATGGGCTCCTCCACCGATCGGCCCATTACGATGTCATTGTAACGAGTGCTTCCCTGGTCCGCTTAGGCAACGACGCGAAATGTTTACCTCACTGAGTATAGTTCAACGTACTACATACTATTGAAGTAAACTGACCATGTGTAGAACATGGAACATAAATACATAACATACTATGATTGAATCATGAAACACTTGCAAATATCAACATGTACAATCCGACTGTCACAGTATCATTAAATCCACACATGACCCATCCAACTACATGATCCTAGTACATATAGCGCTCGACGGTGGTTGAGTAACCAATCGTCGTGCCGCTTCATAACCATAATTGCCCACTATTCAAGACTTAGCTACATGCCATTAATTATACTTATTCTCGTTATGACTATGGTTTTATTATCAAAGCAACCGACCAACTACTCTAAGGCCGACAACGCTAAGGCCGACTACGCTAAGGCCTTATGTTGGCTTACACCTGCAAAGTAATGGGATCAAAAGCCTTGACCCAACCCCTCATGAGCTCATAAAGACTCTCAACAAATAATATGACAAGCCTCTTATTTGAGATACCTATCACCATGACCGAAAGCTTCTGAAATTCACCAATGTAAGATTCGAAACTGCCCATTTGTTTCAACTGAGCTAGATCTTTGAAGTACAACTTTGGATCTCTTTTGTCAAAACGCTCAACTAGCTTGTCAGTGAACTCCTAGTATGAAGTGATGAGGTCGTGCTGCAAAGTAACCATCCCATGGTGCCACCAGTCATGGGCTACCCCATCCAAATGCAAAGCTACGAACTTAATGGCGTCCTCTTTTGCCATAGGACATAGGGTCAAGAAAGTATCCAACTTGCTAACCCAAGCTCTAGCTGTAACCTTACCGCTGCCATCAAATGTGGAGAGTGTAAGCTTGTTGGTTGCATGTCTAAGATCGTTATTTTTATTCCTTGGTCTCTTGTCAGTCTTGTTCCTGCTGTGCTCTTTCTTCTGACTCATGAACTTGTCAAAGTTAAGATGATCCTTAAGTCTCTGGGGTAATGCTTCCCACTCATCATGCAGTGTCATCACATTATCTGCAAAGACCACATCACCTTCCTCCTCATCCACGTCCCCCTCTCTAGGTTCATTTCTCACAAATGTAGGGCATGTAGGCCTATCATAGGTGCGTGTGGGTGTTACTTTGATCTGTGGGGCTTTAGCAACACTCCCATCCTCCTCCTGATCTTGGTTCGGTCTCTTAGGAATGGTCATATGCTAAATGACTATAGTAAGTTGTTGCAACACATTAGCTACCTGCTGCTGCTCAGTTGCAAGACCCCTAAGAATATCTCTAGCTTCTCTGTCCTCATTGTTACCATGGTTTTTGGGTGGCTCACCACCATCCCTATCTCCCATTATTTCTAATGGTATTTCCTCAAACTAGTTTCCTTGTAATTCTGCTCTCCTGCGTGTATAATACCTGTAATGCCTAACTTGATGTTGCTGCATAAGAACTTCTAACCCTCCAGGATGGCAGGATCAAAGCTTTGATACAACTGTAGGAACCCCGCTGGTTCTAACTCTGCATGTAGATGTTGAATGCACTGTTTTTGTATTTTCTTGTTGTTTTGATGAATTTATTATATGTAAATAAAATGTTGCCAGGCAAGATTTAACAAAGAAATAATAATAAATTGAACAATCAATAAACTACTGAGAAGTTGCAACTTTATTACGTATCTGGCAATTGCTAACAAGTATATCTTATTCAGACAACATACCTGGAGGTCCTCAACTTTATTAAATAAAGAAAACTTCTGGAACAAACCAACAATACATGAAATTGCTTAAATCAATCGCCCACCTCAAGATCTGATTTCTCCACGCTGGAAACTGGATGAAATAGCCAGAATGTGCTAGGCGTCCAAGGAGAAGCAATTAGAAGCCACAAAGGGGAGGCGTTTCAGCCTCTAGCTCACACGCCCCAGCCATAAGCTACACGTGCCACTGGGAAGAAGTACGGCCAGCAATAGGAAATGTACGGCCTGCTTATTTGGTGGCTGTAACAACTAAATGAAGGCGCCTCAAACCAATATGCCCCTTATTGAAATTTGCCAATAAACTGAAGAATAAATCCGATGCAAGCACAAATGAACTCTAGAATGAAGCCCTCTCTGTAGCAATGATTCAGCTAGTCTTTCACAGCTTCAAGATTGTAGAACACTTAAGAATTTCCGTTTTCCAATGGTGGAAAAATGTTGAAACCCTTGTCTCAGGCACAAACTTCGAAGAAGCCAAAAGAAATCAATGTCAAATGCTCAATAGAAAATGAATGAGGTCGACTTGCTCTTTGCTTCTTATATTTCCTCAAAGAGGCACAATTTATAATGAGACCTTTTTAATACATTTAAAATGTATTTTAATATTTGATACCCCTTTTAATTAAACACTCAACTTGGGCGTACCATTTAGAATAACCATGTAATCTTACTTTATTGAATTTAAGTGGCTCACTTTTATAAAGTTAAAATATAACTTTATAATATCCCTTTTAATAATTAAATATAACTTAACCACTTAAATATTAATATCTTCCTCAATATTCAGTATTTTGATGAGCCGTTTGAAGATGGGGTCAACACTGTAAAACCCCATGTGTCTAAGTGCCCTGTGTCATGTCCCCGGATTTGGAACCCTAAAATGTAAATACAAAAGGAAATAAATATATATAAATAATTACAACTTGAATATCGTTATAATTATAATTGCCATAGACAATATTATAATTATAATTATTATATTATCGATATTAAAATATATACATTAACAATTTAAATAGTATAATCACTATGATATAAAAAATATATATATATAAATTAATATAAATAAGTTAACCATATAAAACACCACAATCAATATAATATAATAAATATTAAAAGATATGAAATTAATATAAAATTGTAATCAAGACATAATACTACAATCATAATTATTATATATACACAATAGATATTAAAATATAAATATTGACAATTTAAAGATGAATATTAAATATATATAAAATGGATATGAAGGACAAACATAAAATAATATTATTATCAAATATAATTAAACAATTATTATATTTTGATATAAAATCATAATAGATACTTTACATCGGGCATGTAGTAAGGTGGGATATACTTCTTATGAAGGCAATATCGATATATTATTCTTGTCATTCTTCCTGTCTGAATTCTACGATTGTGGAGGCCGCATCAATTGGCAAATATGGCTATCTGTTATGTCTACTGGGGATTATGATTCGATAAGTCTTTGGGCGCCGTAATAAAAAGATTGCCGAGTTTTAGTTCCGTCTTAGGCATAGCATATACTTCCTCCTTTGCATTCGCCACTTCAGATGGTAGCACCAATAATACGGATGCTTGATCATAAAAGTGATATTGGACCATTTACTCACTAGCGCACAAATACAAGAGGTGCATTGAAAAGAAAATGACAGCGTGGAGTATTTGCCATAGAGGCATGACTTTACATAGGGAAGTTGTATAGTTCATTTCAATTCTCAGAACTGAGTATTCGGTTTCAATCAACAATTATTGGTAGTGATCGAACCCATTAGTGAAGCAGACTCTAATACCCCCTCACAACGAATAGTGAAAGATTAGTGTAAGGTAGTGATTTGGTAGGATGGCCGATTATGTTTAGCAAATAATAATTAATCGTAACTAAAAGACGTGACGGTTTGGATGGTCATCACACTCCAGAGAGGTGCTTCTCTTATAGATGAGGCATAGACATACAAAAAGGGGGAGATATATATTGTATACGGTATTCATGGAGATGGGTATGTAAGAAGTTAGAAGAGATATCAGGAACTGAGTTTAGTATATATATATACATATACATCTCAGAACAACAGATCCAAAAGTTCTTAGGAGCCATAAGCATCAATAAGGGAATGAATGTATTATTCAATCAGGAATCTGAAAAGGCATCACTCACTGGAAATAAAGAGGTTCTACATGGTAGCTTGGAGAAACACAAATATTTGCATAATTGATTAACAATAAGGAGATAAGTATTTATGAATTTAAACAATAAGTTAGATAAATGTTTGTGCATTTGAATAATGATATTGATAATACATCATGGGTTGGAATAATAGTATAATTAATAATAATTCATGCATGATACTATGTTACCTAATTCTTTATTGATGACATTGGGAATAATGAATCAAGCATGCTACTAGCTATCTCATAATGCTGCTGATATGTTGCTTTATTGACATTACGGTATTGTAATCCGATTATACAATAATGATGCCTGCACAATTATTGAGCCTTATAAGTAATCATGATTATTTAATAGAAAAATGAATAGATTTATGAATGTCTTTAACCTATGATTGATCAGGAAAAGGAGGAAAACAATATAGTCTGAACGCTAAACTATCATAAAAGGATATCTTCATAAAATCAGGGCAAGATTAAGGGCATTCTCAAAATGGGGACATTACACCCTGACTAAAAATAGCATCACTGCCAGGTTGACTTCCTATAAATAGTAAGTCCCTCAAACTAAGCCAAAAACTGATCTGCAAAGGCCTAGAACTGAACACAACATTGAGCTGTAGAAATGGAATGACAACAACCTCCATTAACTGCCACTGAGACCCTCTGCCCAACATATTAGCCTACGAGGGTCCAAGTTATAGGCTAACCCATCTGCAACTGGTATTGACTAGGGTGGGGACATTACAATTTACTTGAGTTATTAGAAGCATTATTAGAATAGGCTTAGTTGTGGTTTGAAGTTACGAAACCAGAGAAAACTTACTTACTATAAATAGTAAGTCCCTCAAACTAAGCCAAACATTGATCTGCAAAGGCCTAGAACTGAACCCGATATTGAGCTGAAGAAATGGAATAACAACAACCTCCATTAACTGCCACTGAGACCCTCTGCCCAACATATTAACCTACGAGGGTCCAAGTAATAGGCTAAGCCATTTGCAACTGGTATTGACTAGGGTGGGGACATTACAATTTACTTGAGTTATTAGAAGCGTTATTAGAATAGGCTTAGTTGAGGTTTGAAGTTACGAAACCAGAGAAAACCTCAGCTGCAAGGCAAAGTGTTTTATAACCTTGTGGTCTCAGCTGAGAAATAAAAAGATTGGCAAGTAGTTTAGTATTTCTTTTTAAGAATAATCAACAAAGAGGGAGCTTCCCCTCCTAATTTGAAGAGCAGTCTAACTGTGCATAGCTGTCCATTCCTAATTCGCATACCAGAGGTGCGAATTGAAACGCAAACATAGAGATTGAAAAACATATTGGTGATAAGGTAAGGGAGCCATTGGGTGTGTCTACTTTCTATTTGTAAATATGATCTAGTCTTTGATTCATGAGCGAACATCAACTTTGTTTTTTGCAATTTTTTATAAAGCTAATCTGAATTTTGATTAGAGAACTGGCATAACCTAGAGCTAAAATCTGAATTTTTTACTACAAGGGCTGAGGATTAATTTTTTTCCAAGAAATATATAATGTGTAGAAAACTATAATAGTGGTTCTTTATATAACTCCAAACAGCATTTTCATTGACTGGAAATAACTGAAGTTCCGAAGGACAACCTTGAAGGTAAAGCTTTATAGAGGAAAAAGGGCCTAGTTTTGTTAGCACTTTCATATCAATTTAAGATTGAGAGCAAATTATCAATATTTAAAAAAACAAAACATCATAACCATCAGAGACAAGGTGACCCCAAAATGGCAACAATTCTATTAACACCAAATGCCATATAAGTAGTACAGAATGTCAAACAAATATCGACTGTTGACAACTGATGGAAGGGAACGAACTGCCTATGTTCCAACAATCACTCATGGTAAGTAGGACCATCTGTTTATTAGGGATACCAAAAATCGTAAATTTGGAATGAGAGTTCACTGACCTGAGCTGCATTCTGTGTCAGGGATTTCTCAAGAGCTGGATGCACTTCAAGTTTACATATGGCTTCTTTGCCTTGCCTTCAATTGTCACAAGACACAGATATAGCTTCCTCAAATCTGCACCTATCTGAAGAACCTGTTATTCTCCTTTAGGCCCTTGTTTGCCATTCTTATTTTTATTCTCATCCAATTTATTGTGGCTATGTGATGGCCAAATATATTTTTGCTAATGATTTTGTGAATCCTTTACTGTATTGCTCATGTATTATCTGTGTCTAAGTGTTACTATATGCAAATAATATCTTTTCCTTCTATTAGAGAGTCGTTTTCCTTTGTATGATTTCAAATTCTCTTAGAATCCAAAGTCCTATGTAGCTTTCTCAGTTGACTATAAAATATTTTATTAACTTGTGATATCTTTGACTTGAATCTGTTTCCATTGATGTCTTTGATATACAATTGGTTTGCAACCTCCGACTATTTATCCTATGTATATCAGCAATAGCACATTGCTATCAATTGTATGATTTTGAATGACTGAACTCCACAAATGAAATTTCTGCTTTCTTTTTTGTTTATATGACTATTGGGGATAATTGTCAAATTAGCTTAACATTTAGTGTAGCATTTTACTGAATCTAAAGCTAAATTCCAAACATCTTTATTGACTAGGTCTCAAAAGATCAACCAGAGATGTCACGGTGGACCTTGAAGTATAATGCATTTGGTCAAGACTTGGAATTTTCGTGGCTTGCTCGTAATATGCAGGTGGGAAGCTTAAGCAGGAGTTCATGATTTGCTTCTAGAAATCCTTATTTTGACAATTTAAAAATAAAAATAAAATGAAGATTAAATGGATGTGAATTTCCTCCTATAGATGCAATCTTTTGTGTATAATTATTTCTTGGTTGTTTATAGAATCTGCATTTTAATTTATGGCATATGGTTAACCAATGAACTCTGACATCCTGCAGCCAATCCATTATCAGAAAATACATTGGCGTTCTGTAGACGGTCTTCCAAATAGGTAAATCCGTAAATGCTTGACTCACTTTGACATGAATATACCTATTTTTCATGGTAGAATTTCAGCAACAATCAGTTATTTGGGAGTGGTTTTTTATGGTAGTACATGTCAAAATGTATGAATTACATCCAGCTATTTAAGAATTATCTCTTTACTTTATACCCCCTTGTATGAATATCAAACCGCAAAATTAATTTTAAGGTCACAATTTCCATGATTGTGGCCCAGTCGTCTTTAATGATGTTACACATAACGTACAAACAATGGCATATAATTTTAAATATGTTATTCATAAATCATGTGTCGAAGCGGTTTTACTATAGAATGCAACCATTATGGTAGTTATATTACAAAAACTGCACACAGAAAGTTAACCAAGATTGCATAAAAATCTATTATGAAATAAGGAGCAAAAGCATCCTTATATAGGATTACAAATATCTTATCCATAGAGGATAACGATGCCAAATATCTTATCCACAAAGGATAAGGATGACATATATCTTATCCTCAAAAGGTAAGGATGATGACTCATAGGAAAAATATCTAAAGTCAACATGACTTTATTAAAGAAGATTCCTAAAGTCTATCCTAAAAGTTAATTGACCATTACAATATAACAAAGGATAAGGATGACAACTCGGAAAGGAAAAAGGTAAATCTTATCCATAGAGGATAAGGATGACAAATATCTTATCTGTAATATGCGCCCTTGTTCTGCCTTTTTTGTTTGTTTGTTTGTTTTGATGTGTTTAATAAAAGAAGATGAAAATACAGAAGGTGTTTCTTTTTGCAATGAAGAGCAAAAATAAAGTAACTTGCGACAATTAAATAACTTAGAAATAAAACAATGTTCAGAAATACATATAACAGAAATTTCCAGATTTAATATCTGATTTGAAAATACAGTTTTTCCCAAATGTATGAGCAACCCAAGTTATCAAATAACATTACATATCTATTTCAAACATACCCAGAAAATCTGATTGACTTAGATAATTTTTTTGCGCTTGCAACCAGCTCCTGCAAGCTCCCAAAAATGGACACCACACCTCCAGGATTGAGTATAAATGTTCACAAATGATAGAAATCTGTTCTCCAACCTTGGCCCCCCTCAACACAACAATAAACTGCTCAAAACCCTAGGCGTCCAACTCCTAGAGACACACCCCTGTCAAGGTGCTACGACCAACTATGGAGATGGTACGGCCAGCCTTTGGAAGTCAAAAAGGCAATCAATCTCTCCCAACCCTCCTCCAATCTGTCGCTATAAATTTGATATGCAATATCCTCCTCCAAATTGGAATAGAAACTCCACAAATATGCCCAGCTGTGATCTTTGTAATGAAATCACCAAGAAATCCTCCATATCGTGTCTTTCAACATGGAGAATGTTGCCTGTAAGGGTTTTCATCCACACAAACCAAGAAGAAGAACCGGCTCCTCCAACAAAGAAGAATATCAAATAACAAGTCAAGCACATGGAAATGAGCCTCAACTTTTTTTTTGTATGGCTACCAAAACCCCATGCCCCAATTTGAAATATAAAATACTTTATTTTAACTTTAAAACCTCCTTATGTATCCCTTTTTGGGCATCCCACTTTTGGGAATACTTTATCAAATTTAAGATGACTTCTTATGTCTCCCAAAATAAAGTACCGTTATTTAAATTAAAATACTAGACTATATTAGATGTTTGGATATTGACATTAAATGCTTCCACCGACATAGCTAAAAATAGAAATGCTGACAATTGGCCCAGCTAGTGCTCGAAACTGACTTACTAAAAATAGCAAGTATAGAAGAAATCACTCAAAACCACCCCAGAAAGTGGTGTTCTGCACATCACACCTACCAAAGCTCAATAAAACACTTGACATTGCCAATTGTTGGATACAACTATCTCTAAGGATTCCCTAACCCTAACACATTAACCTACAGGAATCCGTTGAATAGGCTAACTATCCACCATACCAAATTGATTAGGAAGAGGACATTACAGTCCACCCTTCCCAAAATTGCTTGTCATCAAGTAATCTCAATTCTAGATGCTGCAAAATCTGCTCATTCTCCCAAGTTGCATCCTCCAGTGGCAAGTTTTTCCATTTGACCAAATGTTACTTAATAATTCTCTTTCGAAGATTTCGCTCTCTAGAGTCTATAATGACCTTTGGGATTAGTATCAACTTTCCCTCCTCATCCAATGGTGGCAAATCTGATGAGGGAACTACATTGTGTCTGAGTGCCTTCTTAAGTCTGGATACATGAAATATATTATTAACCTTGTTGCTCATTAATAATTCAAGTTCATAGGCAACCTCACCAACCCTCCTGGACACTCTAAATGGACCATAGAACTTGGGCTTTGTTGTACCCAAACCGAAATTTTTGCTTCATTAAGGCATTTTGCTTAAAATGGTCTAAACCTTGTAAAAGTGGGGTCAAAACTCAGTTTTTGGGCAAATAAAGTATGGGCTTTTAGTCAGTGTGATGCCGAGAAGATACTGGCAAAATTTGAAAATTTTGAAAATTAGGGTTTTTGAAATCTATTTTTTGCTCGAAACCCTAAAAAATAGGAACTTGTCCGAATTGGCTGAAATTAATTTTGATTGGCTTATTTCACATCACAATCACAGTGGTGAAGTCAGTTTCAGTTAAAAGTCAGTTTAAGGCTGGTGGGTAGTTTTCACTTTTTCAGGAGAAAAGTTAGGATCTTCGGGGTCATCAATGGCAGTCGGCCAGTACCAGGTGTCAATATCTAAGCCTGAAACTCAAAGAGGAACGCTCTGCGATAAAAGATGTTGGAAATAATGCTTTTTGATTGAGGGGATTTTCAGATTGGGAAAAAAGTGCTAAAATATTCTAAGTCTGGGAACTTTTCACTATGTAACGTAGTAGACACCTGCGCAATCAATGTGCAAATCAACTTTACAGTGTCCGTACATGTGAAAATGCTGAAGTATAGTCATATACACACTTTGGCAGTTACAACGCTTCGACATGGTCAACCGCAGTGATGGATACAGCGTTTGCAAAGCATAAAATGGTGAAAATCAATGAATTCAAAACAAATCCACTCCCCTGTAGCCCAGGGACGCCCTTCCATTTGAAGGTCAAGATTTGAGTGTTTTGGATGAAGGATACATTCATTATGTTCAGTTTTCAGTCAACTTTCCGATTAGCCATGAAGCAGGATCATCTGAGTTGCAGAACTCCGGCAAACGAAGACAGAAGCAGAGGTTGCGAAGAGTGTTTTCTCACAAGGAGGCAGTCTAGAAATGCAAATCCGCTCCCTTCTAGCCCAAGGGCGATTTTCTTTTTGAAGGCCCAGATCTAGATGCATGTGTGTTTTGATGATTTCAGTCTTTGCAGGATTAGTTTGGCTTTTCAACAAGCTATCAAGCGAAAGCGTATCCAGTACAGAAATCCAGTTATCAGCGTTAGAAGTGGAAATTGCAGGCAGGATACATGTCAGAAGAAGTTTTTTAGAATGCAAATCCGCTCCATTGTAGCCCAGGGGCGATCCTGAATAAGACCTGTTTGATGGATGAATTTGCAATTGAGGTCTTCTTGAGATCTCTTCCAGCTCAGTTCAGTTTTGCAGTGTATCCGTTCACAAGACGATCCGATGTTCTGAGTAACTGTGACAGAGGTCCTACCGAGCACGTAAAACAGAGGATGGTGAAGCGTAGCTACACAAAGCTGCACAGCTGTAGGCTAGGGGCGATTCTCCTTTAGGCCTGCCAGACGGGGTTATTTGCAATTACAGTCTTCACAAGACTTGTGTGCAATTACTCAAGCTATCCAACGAGTCTAGCCGACAGCCTCTGGGATTTGGCGAATGCTCGTACGTGCGAGGTCAAGATGATAATGCTGTAAAGAAGAGTTGATTGAAGGCAGTTCAAAAAATGACTAAGTGTAAGAATATAATTTTCTTTGAAAAAGGAGATTTTCTTTTAAAGGCCTTAAAAGCAATTTTCTGGCTTCGTCGTCTCCAAGAACATCTCTTGCAAGTTGACCAAACTGTACAGCAAGACAGGTGGCACGCGTATCCGAACATTACAGTTCCCGGTATCAAGGGTCAAAGTATGGTGTTCAGATGAAAATCACACTTTTGTCAAAATGGTGTTTGAGCTATCACAGAATAGGGACGCTCATTCTTTTGGGGTTCTTAATACAATTTTCAAATCCCTCACATACAGTCATTGGATGCAGAATATTTCTAGTCATGCAATGAATCCATTATTCAGTCAATGGGGTTCATTATTCATCGTCAGCAGCAGTTTGAAGCATCAGAAGGCAAAACGAAGAAATGGCTAAGTCTGGAATCAAAACATCAATTTAATCAGAGGCGCCTAATTTTCTAAGGTATTAGATGATGATTTTAGCAGCTGTTGCTCCCAACAGACATTTCATCCTTGTCATGCAAGCTTCGTGGTGGATATCTCAGCACGGTCGCAGGATCATTCAATCATCCGGAAATGAAAGTTGAACAGGGGCAGTTGTAACTTTGCAGTCAGCTACAAAATAGGAGATTCTCAAAAATCTCATAACTCTTGCAAATGGAAGCCTAAAAGATCAAAATTTGACTTTTTAGAATCAAGGAAGTGTGTTGAACACAACAAGATGCTATTTTTGGCAAAAAAAAATATATATATATTTTGCATGCAAAGCATTGAAAAGTGACGAATTTCTTCAAAGATAGATATTGGCGCCATTTTTAGTTTTTTGCATGTTTATAAAATTTAGATATTATTTTTAGTCTAAAGACTCAGAGACAGTGGCAGTTCAACTAGAGAAAAGCCAATCGAATTCTTTTTTCTAAATTAGGGTTGCATTATGCATGCATGATGGTACGAATTGTTTATTTAAACAAGCATGGCGGCTTTCATCATTCACACGGCTTTGAAAGTTCAAATTTCTTCAAAGAGATTGGCAAATTTTCATCAAAGGATCAAGTTCGAAGTTAATAAAATATTCTTTTGCAGGTACAAGTTCAGATTCAGCATCAGATTCAAGGCAAAGTGGCGATTTTGAAAGGAGACAAAAAATAAAACAATCAAAATAATAAAAAGTCTTTTTCTCTTCTATATTTCTTCCATCTTCTCGTCTTAAATTCTCTTGCATGTTCGAAGTGTTGGCAGATTTTGGCAAAACAAAATATCTGGGTTGATTCAGAAGAGCTTTCTCAGCAAAACCCATGTGCCAGAATTTTTCAGGAAAATTTGTTCCAGAACATCTGTTCTTGAAGCTTTGATTCAGAAGAGCTTTCTCAGCAAAACCCATATCTTAGATTTTTTCGTAAAAATTCTCATCCGACAAGCTATTTTTAGCCTCAGCAGGCTATTTTTGGCTTTCCAGAAAAGTTGTCAGAATATAGCCGTGTGCACAGTCAACAGGCAAGTTTTTCAGAATGCAGTTCACTCAACTCGAATTCAAGACCAAATCGGTCTTAACCCACGACTTCATCGGAACAGTTGATACAGATCTACATAAGGTGTTGCCGGAGGTAGTTTTGGATCCACTCAAAATCAAGGATTCAGTTATCAAGAATAATCAGCAATCCGGGTTACTTGAGGCCGCTTCCATACCTATTTCGGTGCATTGCGTGGAGTTTGTAATATCTTGCAACAAGCATTACAATTCCGCTACACGAGAGATACGATCAATAGATGGACGTGTCATATGCTGTCTCAAACCCCTTGATATTGAGCGAAGTCTGGATATTCCTCAACATTCAGATGGGATGGTCATTTCCATGAGTCAGAGCAAGCAGGCATTCAATGCTGGACTGGATAAGTGTCAGAACAAGATGATAGAGAGGTGGCTGAAACAAAAGAAGAGCAAGTTGCCAAACAACTTGGGTCGTGGCGAGTGTAAGGTGAATACAATATTTTGATTACACTGCTTAATCATGTCTCAGGTCATGCAGATGCAAACAAATTTCACCCGTGGATGTATTATATCATTGGTAGAATCATCTCTGGACAAGAGCATTATGACTGGGCATCCTTCATCAGCGATGCTATTCACGAGCAAATCACCAGTTTCCTAGCTGCGCATCAATTTCATATGTGTTCTTACCTGGTGTACTTGATTGCTTATCATAATCAGTTTAACGGTTTGAATACGGTGGGCATACTCAGTGTACAGAAAGTCTATCGTTACTATGACCAGCTTGAGTTCACGAAGGCTGAAAGTCATTTTAAACGTGTACAAGAGGCTTTCTTGACTTATACAGTGAGAAACTTGGACCGGGAGTTGCATATTCGCATCTCGACAGTTGCTAGAGCAGCAATGAAGAATTGGGCAGATTGGTACATTCAGTTCCCTACATACACCTATATCCGTGTCTATGGATACACAGGAAAACCAGCTATGTTACCACGTTATCCTTCGGATAAAACAATATTCATGGAGTTCCTGAGGCAGCTGTACGAAGTTCACAAACGTTTGTGCATCAAGCGTAAACCAGCTGCCAAGTTTCCTTTGCAATTCGGGATGTATTGGTGTAAGACGGCAATTGATGCTAAGACCGCAGGTCAAGAGTTAGAAAATTGCAAACTCAAGTACCTGGTGGATACACGCACATATGATCCTTGGGGTCATTACGCAGCTCGCCTAGGTAATCTCTCTTATCACAAACCTACGATGGAAGATTACTGGGTGAATTGTGATGATGATTTTGAGGTTCGCAGACGTAGCTATAGCAGGATCTCTCTTCCACAAGTTTCTGTTTTCTTGGCGGAAGATGTGGAAGGATTGATAGGAGATGAGGGAGATACACTTCCTCACTTTTACAGAGAGCAGGTTGATGGACAACCACTGCCGTTAGTGAACTGGTATGCCAAAGAGTTCACATCAGTAAAGGAAAGATCGAGCAGGGTCATCCAAAATAGTACGCTTTATTTAGAAAGCAGAAGGTTGAGAAAGGCATCCATGCCTAGAGCAGAGCCGCCACCAGAAGGACTTGTATTGCCGCCTTCTTCAAAACCTAAGCAGAAGAAGAGGAGTAATCCTCCTAAAAAGAATCCAGCGCCTAGTAATTCGAAGGGAAAAGCATCTGTTGCGATTCCACATATAGAGTCAGTCAGAGAAGTTATTCAGACTTCTCCACAGCTTGAGGTTCAGCCCCGTATGTCGTCAACAACACCATTAGAGCAGCCTCCCATTCCAATTCACATTGATTTGGACATGGATTCACCTCCTCGCAGTGATTCTTTTACACATTCACATCCATCAGATCCTCCTGTGACTAGTACAGATCATTCCAGTGGGATTAGTCGGGATTCATCTTGGCTTGAGAGTCAACTGGGAAGAAAAAGGAGACAACCATCTTACATACTTGATCATTCAGATTTCGATCATAACCATCAAGATGTGCCTGAAAAGAGGATCAAGAAACAGATACATATTGGGAGAAGTGCAGATAAGGAATTCATTGTTGAGACTACTGCACCTCCAGAAGATAAGAGTCTAGACGAGATGGAAGCTCAAGACTTCGAAGTTATCACAGTTCATTTCAGTAAGAGTACTCGTCAGACAGATATTGATCTCCTACAGGTTGCTACAGATAGCGCCAAGGATAGGATGGTGAAAGATGGTGAAGATAAATCAGCTCTCAAGGCTGAAATACAGCAGCTTCGCCAGTACATTTCTAGCCTTGTACACAGGACAGGGGATGTTGTCACCGCGTTTCCACATATGTTAGAACCACCAGCAGAGCAGGGTTAGATTGATCTCTTGGTTGTATATGGTAAGCGATTGGAGGAATGGGAAGAGGAGTTTGTTGCTAGAGGCCGCCTTGTATTTACAGAATTGTATCAATTGTGGTATAATGCACGTGAGCTTCATCTATGACTTCAAGATGAGGAACGTGATTTGGCCATTAGTAGACCCAGGGATGAGATTCCGATTGCCAACTTGGGAATGTCATTTGATTCAGTCACAGAGGCAGAAGATAAAGAAGAGGTCTACGTTTGGAGAACACAGTTGATCTTCAAGGCAGAGATCGAAGGAAAGATAGCATCTGAGGTGGCTGAGAGCAGAGAGCATGTTACTAGTGCACTCTGCTATATAAGAGACTTTGTGTCTCAATTACCATGTGTATATCAGCGTGTGGGTGGTGACTATGTTGAGCTTGCTGACATCCAGTTAGAGCTCCAAGCACTTATTCACGGTATTTTCAGTGGTGAGACCATTGGCTGTAAGATGAATCAGCTTACAGCCATGTCAACATTGTTTGATGAGGCAATCAGGAGAAAGGGTGAGTTCCAGTGTCAGATGACTAATGGAGAAGACATGCTGCACAGACATAGGATTCTTCGCCAGAGCTTCAGTTCCCCAGATGGAGATGCAGTCAACGACCTCGTAGATGGGTTAATTTCTCAAGATCAGGGCCAGTAGACTTCAGTTAAAGGCGTCCCACCTTTTCCAAGATAGACATTAGACACAGGAGTTAAACTCGAGGCTTCTTTCCGAGTTAACTGGTTGTTACACATTGCATGCCATGTCTTTCTTGGAAATATCTACATATACTTGGTGATTAGATTAGATTTTTTAGTTGACTGATGATAGCATTCCAGTTGACTTGCTTTCAATAAGGACGTGCACGTTGCACCTTGTCTATTTAGATTAGATGTTTCAGCTAACTGATGATAGTTTCCCAGTTAACTATATAGTTTCATTCAATTAGGGTTTAGGAATAAGATCTTGCATGCATTGAAAGACTTTAGTTGACTCAAGGTGATTTTAGGGTTGCCTACACCTTGAAGTCTATAAATAGGAGTTTTAAGCTCATTTGTAATTTAACTTTTGCTTGATAGCATACATGTTGCGCCTACCTTGCCTGTAGTATTGCTATTATTGTATCTGTTCAAAGAGTAATTGCTGTTATAATAAATTGTTGCGCCTACCTTGCCTTCATGTTATTGTCATGGTGTTTATTCGACCTTAGTTAAATGGGGTTGTTGGTTTGATCGTTATTGCATGCATGTTGCGTCTATACAATCTACTGTCCCAGTTGCTTACCTTTTGTTTTGTTTATTATAAGCCTATTCAGAAGAGCAAATAGTTGTGCCTACCTTGCCTTCATGTTGCGAAACTGTACTCAAAGCTTATCGTATGATGTGTGTTATAGTAGACTCATTCAGCCAAGCAGATAGTTGCGCCTACCTTGCCTTCATGTTGTGAAGCTATACCAGGTTTACCGTTCATTTGTTTGTTTTAATAAACTTCTTCCCGGATTAGCAAATAGTTGCGCCTACCTTGCCTTCATGTTGTGAGCCCGCGCCTGGAGTTTATCGTACAATACATTCCTGCTCCATTTCCTCATGCTCTGTTTCTTGAGGAAATTGGATAGATATTAAAGAAGCTAGCTTAGTTGTAGTTACACGATCTGCGAAACCAAAAAATACTTAGCTGCAACGTTCTAGGTTTTCTTAACCTTGTGCCTCTACTGACTGAGAACAAAAAGATAGGACACTAGTTTAGTTTTCTATTTCATGCATTCCAGCACAACGAGGGAGCTTCCCCTCCTAATTTGAAGAGCACTCATTACGTAGTGTGCATAGCTGTCCGTACAAACTCACACTCCAGAGGTGTTAGTTCTTACGCCAACAGGCTTAAGCTTGTCTGCTCCACTCTTCTTGAGAGTAGATTGTTTGTATGGCTAAAACCTCAAATATACCATGTCCACAACCTCAAAACTATGCTCCACACAATGTTGATCACCATATAACTTCTGTCGAATTTGTGCCTATTGCAAGTTCTCCTTCAAAGATTTCATAACATCCTGACTTTCCTGCAATAAATACCTTGCGTTAGGCACTTTGCTGTCTCCAAAAAGAAAATCCAAGAAGTTGGATGCCTCATACTCATACAAGGCCATGAAGGGTGACATCAAGTAGTATTCACTGAGGTGCAACCACTTAATCCAAGCTCTCTGCTGTCCTGGCACATAATTTCTGAGATACCTTCCACACATTTGTTAACTATCTTCATTTGTTTGTGGGTGGTAACTTGTGCTTGGAGTGAGTTCTGTCCCACTCAATCTGAAAAAATCCTATGAAAAGAGGCTTAGGAACTTGCTGTCCTTGTCACTCACTATACTCTTGGGCATCCCATGCAATCTAAAAATCTCCCTGAAGAATAAATCAACCACTTGAGTTGTAGTATATGTTGCTGAAATAGCAAAAACTTGTGCAAATTTGGTTTCAACCACAACACATATGCAATCCTTGCTTTGCACCTTAGGTAACCCAATGATGAAATTCATGGAGATACATTCCCATTTCTGATTAGGAATGGGTAAGGGTTGAAGAAGACCAGTTGGATAAGTGTGCTCATTCTTATTCTATTGGCAAGTGGGACACTCTCTGACATAATTAAGAACTTCATTTTTCAATCCTTTCCACATAAACCTTTTCCGGATCTGCCTATAGGTTTTGAAGAAACTCAGGTGACCAGCCGTGGGTGCATCATAAAAAGTCCTCAGTATCTTCCTCTTATGTTGTGAAGTAGGCACCAAATAAATCCTCTCCTTATAAATGATCAACTCATTGAACATTGTATACCTGTCATCATGGATAGTGCCTTCTATGATTCCTGCTGCCTCTACTGAAATTAACTCTCTCCAATCAGCAACAATCTGAACCAGAAAACATAAGTGAGGCCTCCTGGAAAGCGCATTAGCAACTACATTCTTCTTCCCCTTGACTATACAATATCAAAATCATATGTCTGTAGTTTACTAACCCACTTCTATTGCCTTTCATTCAGATCTTTTTGGTTCATGAAGTATTTGATGCTATTGTGGTCCATTTTGATAATAAATTTACCCCTTATTAGGTATGGTCTAAATTTGGCGATGGCATGCATGATGGCCAACATCTCCCTATCATAGATAGAGTAACTCCTCTCCACACCTCTTAGTTTTCTGCTCTCAAATGCTATAGGGTGTTTCTCATGCATCAAGATAGCTCCAATCCCCTCTTCTGAAGTGTCACATTCCACCTCAAAAGGTTTGGAGAAATCTGGTATTGCCTACATAGTACATGAAGACATCAATTGTTTGAAGTGCTCAAAACATCTCTGTGTTGAATCAAACCACTCAAAAGCTCCCTTCTTTGTCAAGTTTGTAAGTGGAGCTGCAGTCTGTGAAAAACCATTAACAAACCTCTTGTAGAACCCCACAAATCAAAGAATCTCTTAAGCTGAGTGAGATTCAGCGGGTTGTCATGTCCCCAAAATAGCAATACCATAAAGACCAAGTGTTAAAATACAAATAAATTAATAAATAAAATAAATAACAATATTAATATTAAATATAAAATAAATGTGTACCATATCAATATAAAAATATATAAATATGAAATAACAAATATAATAATAATATATAGGCAAATTATTGTTACATTCTAGTATTAAATAACTTAATATCAAAAATAATAATAATAAATAAAAATTATAATCATTACGCATCAAAGATTGTAATAAATTAGAATCAAATAATAATAAGATATTAGCAAATTGGTTTTATTATTATACTTTAATGTTAAAATATGTTCAACAAAACATCAAAATAAAATAATAAAATAAGTATATAATCTGAAATTTCATAATTATTAGTAATAATATATTATCTTCAAAAATAGATATTATTGTGATAATAAGCCTTTAAAGGCAGCAATTAAATCCAACAAAGGGATATATTTTATGAAAAGTCACCTCTTTCACCAAACAATACATTCCCCCCATGAGTCACCTACCTTGAATGGTATAAATAGAAGGAAGGAAAATAAGGAAGAGGGAAAAACATTGAGAAATACGATTTTCAATTCAGAACAGCAACAACAATGATTGTTATGCATTGGAATATAGAGCCATTTAATATATAAATATTATTTAATAGGCATACAAGTATATATGCAAAGATATAGATAAATTTTATAATGAATAAAAAATATATATGAACAAGGAAAGAATAACTATATAAACATATATATATGAACACTAATTGATATAAGTGAAGAATAATGATATATATATATATATATATATATATATATAATATATATGAAGTATATATATTCATGATTATGCAATAATGGTGCTTGCAACAATTATTAAGCTTTATGTTGGCGTAATAACTAACACTTTTGGAGTGTAAGTTTGTACGGACAGCTATGCACATGACGTGATGAGTGCTCTTCAAATTAGGAGGGGAAGCTCTCTCTTTTGCTGGTATGCGTTCTAAAAGTAAAGTAATCTAAACCTATCTTTTTCGACTCAACTAGGAGAGGCACAAGGTTAAGGAAACCAAGGACGTTGTAGCTAAGTGTTTTCTCTGGTTTCACAGGTTTTAACTACAACTACAACTAAATACTTTAATCTATCCAATTTCTTCAAGAAAAGAGAGCATGAGGAAAAGGAGCAGGAATGGTTTTACATGTTAAACCGGGTACATATTCACAACGAGAAGGCAAGGTGGCACAACAATTTGCTTGGCTGAATAGGCTTATTATCACACACATCACATGATAAGCTTTAGGTACAAACCCTCAACATGAAGGCAAGGTGGCACAACAATTTGCTCAATTTGAATAGGCTTATTGATAACAAAACATAAAGGATAGCCAACTAGGACAGTAAATTGCATAGGCGAGACACGCGTACAATCTACGATCAAACTAGCCACTATATTTAACTAAGTTGAGCATTCACCATAATAATTGCATGAAACCCAAGTGGCATAACAATTCATTATCATAATAAATACTCGTGAACAAATACAAAATAAGCAATATTACAGGCAAGGTGGGCACAACATATATTACTCTCTCGTGCAAAAGTTATTTACAAATGAGCTGAAAGCTCTTATTTATAGACATCAAAGGTGTAGGCAACCCTAAAATCACCTTGAGCCAACTATAGAGTTGTGCAATACATGCAAGATCTTATTGTTAAACCCTAATAAAGGAAACTGTACAGTTAACTAGAAAGCTACCATCAGTTAACCGATACAAACAATGCTAACTGGACAATTTGCAACATGCACGTCCTTATTGAAAAAAAAACTAACTGATAACTAACATCAATCAACTAACACTAACTAAGAGTCCATCCTCCTGCAAAGATATCCACAAGAATGAGATAGGTGTACCTGGTGTCAACAAGGAAAACTCAAGAATTGACGTTGAGTTAACTACTGCTCGTGACTGATCCTCGTAAACAACTGTAGGATCTAACTGGACGTCTACTCTAAGTCCTCTCCGTTTACCATCTCATCCAGGAATTTATCGATGGTATCATCATCTGGCACTTTGACGTTGTCCACGATGATTAACTGTCTGTCTAACTCCATCCTGGATTTCCCTTTGACTGTCTCTAACCTCTGTGGTCACCTTCTTGAAACTGATAGTCAACATTGAGAATTCCTCCAACTTGGATGCCTCTGGGTCTCCACCTAGGTTACCACGAACTAGCTCTTCGAACTCAGCCTGAACTGCCTCCAACTCGACGTATGTACCATCCTCACACCGATAATGACATGGGATCTGGGTGATGTATTCGCTGATAAATCAAAGAGCTATAGCAACCTTCTCCTCAATCACGCCCATCTTTGTAGAAACTCTGTCATATGTTTCCACTCTGCAAAGATACAACTCTCTCCAAGTGAAAACCTTCCTTTTATCTTCTACTGCTTCAATGGCATCATAGGCAACTGCAAGCTGTGATATAAGAATCAGATCCTTCGGTTGATGCTTAGCTATGAAGATCTCGAGCTCCTGAATCCTTTGGCGAAGACTATGTGCATCAACCCTCAACTGATACAGCTCTGTAAGGAGGTGTCGACCAACAATGATGAAGTTCTCAATTCAGATATCTAAAAGCTTTCCTCGATTAACCAAGTAGTGAATCCTCTACTGATCTGTAGCGATCTCTCGAAGCTACGGGAGTAAAGGTGCTTGTTCCTCGTTTCCATGAAGCAAACTCGAGATGTACATGCGGAGTTGCCTGATTTCAGCCTTGAGTGCTTCCTTATCTTCATTGTCCTTCTTGACACGTTCCTCCAAATTACTCGCGACGACCCTGAATAGGCTCACGTAGGTGTGTCGAGTACTCTTACCTAGATTTGTTTTGACGAAGTTAAAGTCACCAACATCAACATCATCTAAGTTCTTGCCTTCTGGAGGTGTAGCAACCCCTATGATGATTTCGGCTTCAGGATTCTTCTCAATGTTGACCTACTTTTTGGCCCTCTTATTCAACCTGTTCTGATAAGGCTCACCGAACTTAGACAAGTCAAGCTCATATGAAGGCATATGCCTCTCTCTTCCCAATGACCTATCGAGCCAAGATGAATAAACAACACTATGCTCTCGAGGCAGAGTTCCTTCTATTGTGTCAGCCACTAATGGATCCACTGGTATGAAGGTCTCGTGTACGGGAGACTCGGGCTCTGAATCAATATCTATATGAGATGACTGCAGTGAGAAAGGTGGACCTGGAGATGACGAACCAGCCTTAGTCTAAATTACCGGTTCTGCTAGAACTACTAGCTCTGACAGAACTACTGTCTCTGCTAGAACTGGAAGTATTGGCTCCACAACTAGAAGTACTGGCTCTCTCTCAACCTGTTTCCTCTTGGTGATGCTCTTCCCTTTTGAATTCAACCCAATCTTAACCCCTTCAGGCGGCTTCAAGATAACCTTAACTCGAGGCTTCACCCTAGAAGTAGAAGGCAAAGAAGAAATCACTGTTGGCGGCTCTGCAATTGGAATCACCCTTTCCTTCTGCTTGCTCTCAAGGAAGTACATGCTCGTTTTAATAACTGACCTGGACAAGTCCTTTACTGAAGTATTCACTGGGACATACCAATCAGGTTGGCGAAGTGGTTGGCGAGCGACTTGGTCTTTAATGAATGAATTGAGAAGTATCTCGCCATCATCATCAAACAAACCCTCCACATCTTCTGACAAGAAATCAGCAATCTGTGGTAGAGTAAACCTACAATAATGACACCGACGCACCTCAAAGTCATCCTCACAGTTGACCCAAAAGTCCTCAAGCACTACCGAATGTGAAATGTTTCGCTCCAACCTTGCTGAATAATGACCCAATGGATCATAGGTAAGCCTCTGAGGAAAACACTCGAGCTGGGGTTTTTCTAACTCGTTCGCCATTAGCTTGCAATCGGCAACTCTCTTGCACTTGTAAATACCCAATCCGAAAGGAAAGGTGAAAGCTGGCTTGTGTCGATTGCGAAGGAAAGTGTGAACCTCGTGTGCCTGTCTCATAAACTCCATGAAAAGAACTTTGTCCGACGGGTACCTCGATAGCATTAGAGGCTCTCTTGTATATCCATACACCCGGATATATGTGAAAGTAGGGAATGGGATGAACCAATCCAGCCAACTCTCCATTGCTGATTTAGCCTCTAAGGAAATTCTAACATGCATCTCGTTGTCTAAATCTCTAACTGTCCTCATAAGAAAGTGATCATTCACAGCTCTAAAGTCCTATTCAGCTTTTGAAAACTCTAACTGAGAGTAGTATTCGTGCATTCGCTGAACGCCCAAAACTCCATTGGTCTTCAATAGTCTAAAGCTGCCTTGAAATGCAACCAGGTAAACTAGAAAGGTCACCATGTGGAATTCGTGCATCTTAAGGAACTCTGTAATCTGCTGGTGAAGACACTCAATGATAAACATTGCCCAGTCAAAGGTTTCTTTCTTATCAACAACTCGAGAGATGAGGTAGAACATCCATGGTCGGAAAATGCTTGCATTTTCTTGGCCTGCTAACTGGTTGAGTAAAGTTATTAAATGGCGATCTCATCCTTGAACTCACCACGCCCAATTTCTTTGGCATGTTGGTTTTTTGAGCTTTTAACCATCGTTGAGCTACTTTCTTCTGTGATCTCTCTTTGTCCTCCCATATTCTGTCACAATCTGGAATGGATACTGCAAAATGATCTGAGCGTGGAGGAATAGAAAAGCATTTTTCTACATCCCTCGATTTAAGGCTACAAATGACCCTTCCATCAGTTGACCTGATTTGTCTAGTAGATGAGTCATAATGCTTGCTACAAGCAAGCACGAACTCGAGGTCAAAGACTGAGATGGGAATGGATGCCGCTGCAAGTATCCCTGAACGCTCAAGGTTCTTGATTGTAGTACTGCTTGTACCCTCCAATGTATTCAGATTGATGACGGGATAAACATGACTCAAGTCAGTATTAGTAGTTTTTAGAAAATTATGAAGAAACACCTATTTGGCCTTATAATCTATGGGATTGTACTGCATTTTGAAAAACTAGATTATTGACTGTAAAGTCGGGTATGTTCGGACAACTTTGGAAAAGGCTAAAAAAGCTAAGGGATAGGCTAAAAATAGCAAGTGGAAGTGATTTTTTCCGGAAAAATTATGATATATGGGTTTTGTGCATAATCAAATTATAATACAACCCAGATCGTCAGAATTGCGAAGAAATGTGATTTAGGCTTGCATGCAAAAAGTTTTCGGTTGAGATTTGAACTGGCAGTTAGGGGCACTGGGGGCAATTGTTCCTGCGAAAATCTGGAACATGGATTTTGTGTAGAATCGAATTCCAAGACAACCCAAATCGACAGATTTGTGAAAAAACGTGTTTTAGGCCCACATGCAAAGAAAATTCTAGAAAAAAGCACATTGCTCTAGAATATAGGCAGCTGGGCAATTTTCACAAAATAATCTAAGACATGGGTATTGTCGTTGATGCTGAAATACTCGAACCCAGATGATGCTTTTCTCAAGATTTTGTCGTTTTCTTTGACATGCGGAGAAAATCTAAGACAAGAATAGAGGAAATAAGACAGAAGAATAGAAGTTTTTATTTTGTTTGTTTTAATCTTCTTCTGTAGAAATTCGCCTATGCTTGAAGTAGATCTGATGAAACCTGCATGCAAATGGAAAACAAAGTCTGAAATATTCTTCACCCGAACATTCTGAATCTGTAGCTACGAAAAACATTGAAATCTGACACCTGTAGCACCTTCAAATCATTTTCATGCTCAAGATAGACGTTTTTCATCAGCTTACAATGAGAAATAATGGACGCCATAGGTAAAATATATAAGAAAATATCGTCTAAGGTGTGTCAAATGCATGTTATGTCTTGGAAATGGCGCTTAGACTTCAACTGGACCTTCAAAACTCATGCATGGCCTATAATTGGCTTCAAAATCAGTTAACTGAATAAAGAATAAACCCTAATCAGGGCACCACCTTGAAAAGCTCAGTTAACTACTGCATGCAAACTAATTTCAGCCAGTTACAGACTAAAAATAGGCTCTATAAGAAGTCGACTTTGAAAGAGTTGAAATGAAGAATATTTTTCAGTTAACTGCTTCACCTCTCATGCGCACTTCTATTCTTGAGTTAAAAAGTCAACCTTTGACTTTAGGTGTCTTTTCCAGACATTTTTTTGAAAATTTGAATTTGAAAACCTCTTCGGAGCTCACGTTTGACCACTGATTTTGATTGACTGCCATGTCGGATCAACTGGATGACAGTTTCGTTGAAGAGCAAGATCAAATCTGACAAAAAGACTCCTTGAGGTGACCACCCATAATTCATCCATCTAAGGCTTCAAAATGATGGGCGCCCCTGGCCTCCAGGGGCGCTTTTTGATCTCAGACTTGGAAAAAATTTCAGGCATTTTCCATCATTTTCACTGTGAATTTGACCTTACTTCACTTTAAGTTTCTCGATGTCCAACAAAAGTTTACAGTTAGCCGACTGGCTCACTGCAGAGCAGACTGGATTTTGAGCAAGAGTTTCTGGAGAGCACTTCGCGTAAAAACACCATTTGATTTCCTAAAAACATGGGCGCCCCTAGCCTCCAGGGGCGCTTTTTCCTCCCAGACTTAGCCATTTTCACAACATGCTAAAATCCACTAATCTTCTAGTTGTAGCCTACTGAGACATCATTTGACCTAGCTGAGACAGACAATGGAAAGCTGGAGTTGACACGGACAAGACGAGCACCTGAAATCATCAAATAGACTTCATTCAAGGCTCCAAAACCTTGGGCGCCCCTGGCCTCCAGGGACACTTTTGACATTTTTGGATAGTTTTGATCATGTCTGGAACCTCAAGTTTGACCTTTGACCACGACAACATGACAACTTTGATTCACCTGCTGACAAATGCGTTGCAAAGCTGGATCAAGATGGAAATAAAACTCCTAGGTGTCACTTGATCAGAAAGCTTCATCTGAAGCTCCAAAAAGATGGGCGCCCTTGGCTGAGAGGCGCACTTTTTCACTCCAGATTGTCATTTTCAATTTCCCTTGTTTTGCGTTCAATCACCAGTTTCAGGTGATATAATGATTAGCTGGACTAGCTAGCTGGCTCACTACGAAGCTAACAGGATTTCGGAGAAGACATCTTGGAAGAGAGAAGGCACAAAAAGTTGATCTAGGCCTCCAGAATGAAGGGCACCCTTAGCACAGAGTTGCGCTTTTTATTCCTGAGTTAGCCATTTTTACAGCATCTTCACCTCGTCGAAAAAACCCCTCCGAGACGAAGTAACTTTTCAGACAAAATTCGCCATAGAAACATCACCTAAGTGTTTTGAGCTTAGCTTTCGACACCTGGCACCTGGCCATCTGCCATTGATGAGCTCAGAAAACCTAACTTCTCACTTGAAAAAATGAAAACTACCCACCAGGCTTAAACTGAAACTGACTTCACCATTGTGATCGTGAAGCAAAATAAGCCAATCAAAACAAATTTCAGCCAATTTTGACAAGTTTCAATTTTTAGGGTTTTTGACCTAAAAACAAGGGTCCAAAAACCCTAATTTTCTTTTTTTTTTAAATTTTGCCAGTATCTTCCTAACATCACACTGACTCAAAGCCCATACTTGAATTACCCAAAACCTATGTTTTGACATCATTTTAATAAGGTTTAAACCAGTGTTGCAAGACTCGCCTAAACTCGGCGAGTACTCGTGAGTCCCGAGGCAGGTGAGGCTGGGCAAGTCAAAATGACTCGGATGCCAAGTACTCACCGAGACTCGCTGAGTCTCGTGCCTCAGACTCGGGCATTTTAATTTATTTTTTTTTAAATCTTTTATTTACAATTTTTTTAATTAAATGGTGTGCGCCATGGAGGTTTGTGTGGTTTTGAAGGTCTTCATTTGGGCTTAGTGGCGGGGGCTCCGCCCCTCGACCACGCCCTGTATTGCGACAGGGAGCGCTCCCAGGGCGCTGCCCCAAGACCCTGCGAGGGGCGCTGCCCCTCGACCCCGCTGGGGGCACTACCCCCAGACCCCTGCAAGGGGCGTTGCCCCTTGACCCCACTGGGGGCGCTGCCCCCAAACCCCCGCAAGGGGCACTGCCCCTTGACCCCGCTGGGGTGTTTCCCCCAAACCCTCATCAAACTATAGGTCTAAGCATGTTATAGGCCAATGATGAATCATGATCATAAAACCTACAAAATACATATCCCTTGTTGCAAATCTTTGCATCTTTCACAGTCAAAGCCATAATCAAGGATTATCTTGTTCCATACATTAGACAACAAAACATGCAATCTTGAAGGCTACAATAAAATTTTAATAATAAATTCCTCACTTGAACATACATACCAATCATTGAGACACAAGCAAATATCATGGCTACATCATCATCTAGGAACTATCTTAGACACTAGCGCATGACTTGTCGTGATGTTGGGATGAGTAATCCAAGCTCTTCTGAGCCATAGACTTATATTTTTAGTTTTGATATTTGTTTTGATGCCACAGATTTCATATTCCATGTGTTTTGTATACATTTAACAATATTTATATATTTGAATGTGTTATTTCCTTCAGCTAAAATTTGAGTTTATACTTATGTGATCGATAGATGTTTGTGTATAGGATCATAGTAGTTTCTATTTCATGATGTTATTGTGTATTTGAGGTTTATTTACTAAAGGGTGCATGAAACAAGCTTTAAATCCTTAAAAATCTCTAAATTTCTTGGGTTTTTCTATTTGCCGAGTCTTTGTCGAGTCTTGGGCGAGTCTGGGCTCCGAGTCCGAGTCCGAGTCAAAAATCGGCTTGCCGAGTCCGAGGCGAGTCCGAGTCTTGTAACACTGGTTTAAACCATTCTAAGCAAAATGCCTTGATGAAGCAGAAAATTTGGTTTGGGTACAACAAGAGGTCACCCCACCCCAAAAAGGCTTTGAACTACGTTCACCAACAAAAACCTCTTCCAAAATCAAAAACCAACCTGCCAACAATGAGCTCCTCCATTCTTTATAACTTTGGCCTTGATGCTTGGCTTTCTACTTGCCTAACCTTTCAAATTTCTTTTCTCTTTTAATTTTCAATTGTGACTTAATTTTTGAATTTGCATTTAATAAGTCACATAAATATAGTATTATTTAATTAATAATATTTCTTTTTGAATTAACAATTGGAGGAAAATATTAAATAATTAAAACAATATTATATTTCTCCATGAAGTCAAAAATGGGACATTACAATAAGTGGTTGCTCCCACTGAAAGGTGGTTGAGCCTTTGCTTATTCTACTTCATTCCTATTGAATAAGTGGTTGATTTTTCTATATTTCTTTCCTTTTGCCCATTGAAAAGTGGAAGTGGTTGGCTTTTCCGCCAAGTGTATTACTTTCTTTGTTACCCGCTGAAAAGTGGAAGTGGTTGGTTTGCCACCAAGAGCATTTCTTGCTTACTTTCTACACTTGATTATTACTACTCACCCCACTGAAGAAGTGATAGCTTCGCGAAGTTCTTAATTGTAAAACCAACCACCGTATGCTCTCACCTTGCCCACACTACAATCTGGGTGATTAGAAAGTGAAAGGTGTTCTTTCAATTAACTTTATCACTTTTAGTACTTGCAAAGATCCCCTTACACCGTATGCTCACTTTGCCCACTATGGGATCTGGATGATCAGAAAGTGAAGGGTTTCTTTCCAATTGTCTATCGTTGCATTTTGGGTTAACGCTAATAGGTGCAAATTGTGAAGTTTTTGGAAAAAATAAGGGTGGTATTTTACAATTAACAACTAAGCCAACAATAGTGGCAGTGTAGACACTAGGTTTGACATGCATAGGAATTGCAAACTCAAGCCTTCAATGACCATTTGAAATCCACCAAAATCCATGTGGACATAAAAAAAATTAAACAACAAAATGAACCAAGAAAGACTGAAAGTGAGAATGTCACCAGGATGACACAATAGCAATATGACTAAGCAACCTAGCACTCAGGATCAAAGGATGATAGTATGACTTACACCAAATTAGCAAGGTCCTCCACACTCATCCTCACCTAGACAATGGTATAGTTAATGTACTTACTAAAAACAAACATTACCGAAATATTAAATATTACTTATCTTTATCAAAAAGACATATGATA
>CM021105.1:265363719-265511845 GCA_007115665.2 Sequoiadendron giganteum
ATCAAGGGTCAAAGTATGGTGTTCAGATGAAAATCACACTTTTGTCAAAATGGTGTTTGAGCTATCACAGAATAGGGACGCTCATTCTTTTGGGGTTCTTAATACAATTTTCAAATCCCTCACATACAGTCATTGGATGCAGAATATTTCTAGTCATGCAATGAATCCATTATTCAGTCAATGGGGTTCATTATTCATCGTCAGCAGCAGTTTGAAGCATCAGAAGGCAAAACGAAGAAATGGCTAAGTCTGGAATCAAAACATCAATTTAATCAGAGGCGCCTAATTTTCTAAGGTATTAGATGATGATTTTAGCAGCTGTTGCTCCCAACAGACATTTCATCCTTGTCATGCAAGCTTCGTGGTGGATATCTCAGCACGGTCGCAGGATCATTCAATCATCCGGAAATGAAAGTTGAACAGGGGCAGTTGTAACTTTGCAGTCAGCTACAAAATAGGAGATTCTCAAAAATCTCATAACTCTTGCAAATGGAAGCCTAAAAGATCAAAATTTGACTTTTTAGAATCAAGGAAGTGTGTTGAACACAACAAGATGCTATTTTTGGCAAAAAAAAATATATATATATTTTGCATGCAAAGCATTGAAAAGTGACGAATTTCTTCAAAGATAGATATTGGCGCCATTTTTAGTTTTTTGCATGTTTATAAAATTTAGATATTATTTTTAGTCTAAAGACTCAGAGACAGTGGCAGTTCAACTAGAGAAAAGCCAATCGAATTCTTTTTTCTAAATTAGGGTTGCATTATGCATGCATGATGGTACGAATTGTTTATTTAAACAAGCATGGCGGCTTTCATCATTCACACGGCTTTGAAAGTTCAAATTTCTTCAAAGAGATTGGCAAATTTTCATCAAAGGATCAAGTTCGAAGTTAATAAAATATTCTTTTGCAGGTACAAGTTCAGATTCAGCATCAGATTCAAGGCAAAGTGGCGATTTTGAAAGGAGACAAAAAATAAAACAATCAAAATAATAAAAAGTCTTTTTCTCTTCTATATTTCTTCCATCTTCTCGTCTTAAATTCTCTTGCATGTTCGAAGTGTTGGCAGATTTTGGCAAAACAAAATATCTGGGTTGATTCAGAAGAGCTTTCTCAGCAAAACCCATGTGCCAGAATTTTTCAGGAAAATTTGTTCCAGAACATCTGTTCTTGAAGCTTTGATTCAGAAGAGCTTTCTCAGCAAAACCCATATCTTAGATTTTTTCGTAAAAATTCTCATCCGACAAGCTATTTTTAGCCTCAGCAGGCTATTTTTGGCTTTCCAGAAAAGTTGTCAGAATATAGCCGTGTGCACAGTCAACAGGCAAGTTTTTCAGAATGCAGTTCACTCAGCTCGAATTCAAGACCAAATCGGTCTTAACCCACGACTTCATCGGAACAGTTGATACAGATCTACATAAGGTGTTGCCGGAGGTAGTTTTGGATCCACTCAAAATCAGGGATTCAGTTATCAAGAATATTCAGCAATCCGGGTTACTTGAGGCCGCTTCCATACCTATTTCGGTGCATTGCGTGGAGTTTGTAATATCTTGCATCAAGCATTACAATTCCGCTACACGAGAGATACGGTCAATAGATGGACGTGTCATATGCAGTCTCAAACCCCTTGATATTGAGCGAAGTCTGGATATTCCTCAACATTCGGATGGGATGGTCATTTCCATGAGTCAGAGCAAGCAGGCATTCAATGCTGGACTGGATAAGTGTCAGAACAAGATGATAGAGAGGTGGCTGAAACAAAAGAAGAGCAAGTTGCCAAACAACTTGGGTCGTGGCGAGTGTAAGGTGAATACAATATTTTGATTACACTGCTTAATCATGTCTCAGGTCATGCAGATGCAAACAAATTTCACCCGTGGATGTATTATATCATTGGTAGAATCATCTCTGGACAAGAGCATTATGACTGGGCATCCTTCATCAGCGATGCTATTCACGAGCAAATCACCAGTTTCCTAGCTGCGCATCAATTTCATATGTGTTCTTACCTGGTGTACTTGATTGCTTATCATAATCAGTTTAACGGTTTGAATACGGTGGGCATACTCAGTGTACAGAAAGTCTATCGTTACTATGACCAGCTTGAGTTCACGAAGGCTGAAAGTCATTTTAAACGTGTACAAGAGGCTTTCTTGACTTATACAGTGAGAAACTTGGACCGGGAGTTGCATATTCGCATCTCGACAGTTGCTAGAGCAGCAATGAAGAATTGGGCAGATTGGTACATTCAGTTCCCTACATACACCTATATCCGTGTCTATGGATACACAGGAAAACCAGCTATGTTACCACGTTATCCTTCGGATAAAACAATATTCATGGAGTTCCTGAGGCAGCTGTACGAAGTTCACAAACGTTTGTGCATCAAGCGTAAACCAGCTGCCAAGTTTCCTTTGCAATTCGGGATGTATTGGTGTAAGACGGCAATTGATGCTAAGACCGCAGGTCAAGAGTTAGAAAATTGCAAACTCAAGTACCTGGTGGATACACGCACATATGATCCTTGGGGTCATTACGCAGCTCGCCTAGGTAATCTCTCTTATCACAAACCTACGATGGAAGATTACTGGGTGAATTGTGATGATGATTTTGAGGTTCGCAGACGTAGCTATAGCAGGATCTCTCTTCCACAAGTTTCTGTTTTCTTGGCGGAAGATGTGGAAGGATTGATAGGAGATGAGGGAGATACACTTCCTCACTTTTACAGAGAGCAGGTTGATGGACAACCACTGCCGTTAGTGAACTGGTATGCCAAAGAGTTCACATCAGTAAAGGAAAGATCGAGCAGGGTCATCCAAAATAGTACGCTTTATTTAGAAAGCAGAAGGTTGAGAAAGGCATCCATGCCTAGAGCAGAGCCGCCACCAGAAGGACTTGTATTGCCGCCTTCTTCAAAACCTAAGCAGAAGAAGAGGAGTAATCCTCCTAAAAAGAATCCAGCGCCTAGTAATTCGAAGGGAAAAGCATCTGTTGCGATTCCACATATAGAGTCAGTCAGAGAAGTTATTCAGACTTCTCCACAGCTTGAGGTTCAGCCCCGTATGTCGTCAACAACACCATTAGAGCAGCCTCCCATTCCAATTCACATTGATTTGGACATGGATTCACCTCCTCGCAGTGATTCTTTTACACATTCACATCCATCAGATCCTCCTGTGACTAGTACAGATCATTCCAGTGGGATTAGTCGGGATTCATCTTGGCTTGAGAGTCAACTGGGAAGAAAAAGGAGACAACCATCTTACATACTTGATCATTCAGATTTCGATCATAACCATCAAGATGTGCCTGAAAAGAGGATCAAGAAACAGATACATATTGGGAGAAGTGCAGATAAGGAATTCATTGTTGAGACTACTGCACCTCCAGAAGATAAGAGTCTAGACGAGATGGAAGCTCAAGACTTCGAAGTTATCACAGTTCATTTCAGTAAGAGTACTCGTCAGACAGATATTGATCTCCTACAGGTTGCTACAGATAGCGCCAAGGATAGGATGGTGAAAGATGGTGAAGATAAATCAGCTCTCAAGGCTGAAATACAGCAGCTTCGCCAGTACATTTCTAGCCTTGTACACAGGACAGGGGATGTTGTCACCGCGTTTCCACATATGTTAGAACCACCAGCAGAGCAGGGTTAGATTGATCTCTTGGTTGTATATGGTAAGCGATTGGAGGAATGGGAAGAGGAGTTTGTTGCTAGAGGCCGCCTTGTATTTACAGAATTGTATCAATTGTGGTATAATGCACGTGAGCTTCATCTATGACTTCAAGATGAGGAACGTGATTTGGCCATTAGTAGACCCAGGGATGAGATTCCGATTGCCAACTTGGGAATGTCATTTGATTCAGTCACAGAGGCAGAAGATAAAGAAGAGGTCTACGTTTGGAGAACACAGTTGATCTTCAAGGCAGAGATCGAAGGAAAGATAGCATCTGAGGTGGCTGAGAGCAGAGAGCATGTTACTAGTGCACTCTGCTATATAAGAGACTTTGTGTCTCAATTACCATGTGTATATCAGCGTGTGGGTGGTGACTATGTTGAGCTTGCTGACATCCAGTTAGAGCTCCAAGCACTTATTCACGGTATTTTCAGTGGTGAGACCGTTGGCTGTAAGATGAATCAGCTTACAGCCATGTCAACATTGTTTGATGAGGCAATCAGGAGAAAGGGTGAGTTCCAGTGTCAGATGACTAATGGAGAAGACATGCTGCACAGACATAGGATTCTTCGCCAGAGCTTCAGTTCCCCAGATGGAGATGCAGTCAACGACCTCGTAGATGGGTTAATTTCTCAAGATCAGGGCCAGTAGACTTCAGTTAAAGGCGTCCCACCTTTTCCAAGATAGACATTAGACACAGGAGTTAAACTCGAGGCTTCTTTCCGAGTTAACTGGTTGTTACACATTGCATGCCATGTCTTTCTTGGAAATATCTACATATACTTGGTGATTAGATTAGATTTTTTAGTTGACTGATGATAGCATTCCAGTTGACTTGCTTTCAATAAGGACGTGCACGTTGCACCTTGTCTATTTAGATTAGATGTTTCAGCTAACTGATGATAGTTTCCCAGTTAACTATATAGTTTCATTCAATTAGGGTTTAGGAATAAGATCTTGCATGCATTGAAAGACTTTAGTTGACTCAAGGTGATTTTAGGGTTGCCTACACCTTGAAGTCTATAAATAGGAGTTTTAAGCTCATTTGTAATTTAACTTTTGCTTGATAGCATACATGTTGCGCCTACCTTGCCTGTAGTATTGCTATTATTGTATCTGTTCAAAGAGTAATTGCTGTTATAATAAATTGTTGCGCCTACCTTGCCTTCATGTTATTGTCATGGTGTTTATTCGACCTTAGTTAAATGGGGTTGTTGGTTTGATCGTTATTGCATGCATGTTGCGTCTATACAATCTACTGTCCCAGTTGCTTACCTTTTGTTTTGTTTATTATAAGCCTATTCAGAAGAGCAAATACTTGTGCCTACCTTGCCTTCATGTTGCGAAACTGTACTCAAAGCTTATCGTATGATGTGTGTTATAGTAGACTCATTCAGCCAAGCAGATAGTTGCGCCTACCTTGCCTTCATGTTGTGAAGCTATACCAGGTTTACCGTTCATTTGTTTGTTTTAATAAACTTCTTCCCGGATTAGCAAATAGTTGCGCCTACCTTGCCTTCATGTTGTGAGCCCGCGCCTGGAGTTTATCGTACAATACATTCCTGCTCCATTTCCTCATGCTCTGTTTCTTGAGGAAATTGGATAGATATTAAAGAAGCTAGCTTAGTTGTAGTTACACGATCTGCGAAACCAAAAAATACTTAGCTGCAACGTTCTAGGTTTTCTTAACCTTGTGCCTCTACTGACTGAGAACAAAAAGATAGGACACTAGTTTAGTTTTCTATTTCATGCATTCCAGCACAACGAGGGAGCTTCCCCTCCTAATTTGAAGAGCACTCATTACGTAGTGTGCATAGCTGTCCGTACAAACTCACACTCCAGAGGTGTTAGTTCTTACGCCAACAGGCTTAAGCTTGTCTGCTCCACTCTTCTTGAGAGTAGATTGTTTGTATGGCTAAAACCTCAAATATACCATGTCCACAACCTCAAAACTATGCTCCACACAATGTTGATCACCATATAACTTCTGTCGAATTTGTGCCTATTGCAAGTTCTCCTTCAAAGATTTCATAACATCCTGACTTTCCTGCAATAAATACCTTGCGTTAGGCACTTTGCTGTCTCCAAAAAGAAAATCCAAGAAGTTGGATGCCTCATACTCATACAAGGCCATGAAGGGTGACATCAAGTAGTATTCACTGAGGTGCAACCACTTAATCCAAGCTCTCTGCTGTCCTGGCACATAATTTCTGAGATACCTTCCACACATTTGTTAACTATCTTCATTTGTTTGTGGGTGGTAACTTGTGCTTGGAGTGAGTTCTGTCCCACTCAATCTGAAAAAATCCTATGAAAAGAGGCTTAGGAACTTGCTGTCCTTGTCACTCACTATACTCTTGGGCATCCCATGCAATCTAAAAATCTCCCTGAAGAATAAATCAACCACTTGAGTTGTAGTATATGTTGCTGAAATAGCAAAAACTTGTGCAAATTTGGTTTCAACCACAACACATATGCAATCCTTGCTTTGCACCTTAGGTAACCCAATGATGAAATTCATGGAGATACATTCCCATTTCTGATTAGGAATGGGTAAGGGTTGAAGAAGACCAGTTGGATAAGTGTGCTCATTCTTATTCTATTGGCAAGTGGGACACTCTCTGACATAATTAAGAACTTCATTTTTCAATCCTTTCCACATAAACCTTTTCCGGATCTGCCTATAGGTTTTGAAGAAACTCAGGTGACCAGCCGTGGGTGCATCATAAAAAGTCCTCAGTATCTTCCTCTTATGTTGTGAAGTAGGCACCAAATAAATCCTCTCCTTATAAATGATCAACTCATTGAACATTGTATACCTGTCATCATGGATAGTGCCTTCTATGATTCCTGCTGCCTCTACTGAAATTAACTCTCTCCAATCAGCAACAATCTGAACCAGAAAACATAAGTGAGGCCTCCTGGAAAGCGCATTAGCAACTACATTCTTCTTCCCCTTGACTATACAATATCAAAATCATATGTCTGTAGTTTACTAACCCACTTCTATTGCCTTTCATTCAGATCTTTTTGGTTCATGAAGTATTTGATGCTATTGTGGTCCATTTTGATAATAAATTTACCCCTTATTAGGTATGGTCTAAATTTGGCGATGGCATGCATGATGGCCAACATCTCCCTATCATAGATAGAGTAACTCCTCTCCACACCTCTTAGTTTTCTGCTCTCAAATGCTATAGGGTGTTTCTCATGCATCAAGATAGCTCCAATCCCCTCTTCTGAAGTGTCACATTCCACCTCAAAAGGTTTGGAGAAATCTGGTATTGCCTACATAGTACATGAAGACATCAATTGTTTGAAGTGCTCAAAACATCTCTGTGTTGAATCAAACCACTCAAAAGCTCCCTTCTTTGTCAAGTTTGTAAGTGGAGCTGCAGTCTGTGAAAAACCATTAACAAACCTCTTGTAGAACCCCACAAATCAAAGAATCTCTTAAGCTGAGTGAGATTCAGCGGGTTGTCATGTCCCCAAAATAGCAATACCATAAAGACCAAGTGTTAAAATACAAATAAATTAATAAATAAAATAAATAACAATATTAATATTAAATATAAAATAAATGTGTACCATATCAATATAAAAATATATAAATATGAAATAACAAATATAATAATAATATATAGGCAAATTATTGTTACATTCTAGTATTAAATAACTTAATATCAAAAATAATAATAATAAATAAAAATTATAATCATTACGCATCAAAGATTGTAATAAATTAGAATCAAATAATAATAAGATATTAGCAAATTGGTTTTATTATTATACTTTAATGTTAAAATATGTTCAACAAAACATCAAAATAAAATAATAAAATAAGTATATAATCTGAAATTTCATAATTATTAGTAATAATATATTATCTTCAAAAATAGATATTATTGTGATAATAAGCCTTTAAAGGCAGCAATTAAATCCAACAAAGGGATATATTTTATGAAAAGTCACCTCTTTCACCAAACAATACATTCCCCCCATGAGTCACCTACCTTGAATGGTATAAATAGAAGGAAGGAAAATAAGGAAGAGGGAAAAACATTGAGAAATACGATTTTCAATTCAGAACAGCAACAACAATGATTGTTATGCATTGGAATATAGAGCCATTTAATATATAAATATTATTTAATAGGCATACAAGTATATATGCAAAGATATAGATAAATTTTATAATGAATAAAAAATATATATGAACAAGGAAAGAATAACTATATAAACATATATATATGAACACTAATTGATATAAGTGAAGAATAATGATATATATATATATATATATATATATATATAATATATATGAAGTATATATATTCATGATTATGCAATAATGGTGCTTGCAACAATTATTAAGCTTTATGTTGGCGTAATAACTAACACTTTTGGAGTGTAAGTTTGTACGGACAGCTATGCACATGACGTGATGAGTGCTCTTCAAATTAGGAGGGGAAGCTCTCTCTTTTGCTGGTATGCGTTCTAAAAGTAAAGTAATCTAAACCTATCTTTTTCGACTCAACTAGGAGAGGCACAAGGTTAAGGAAACCAAGGACGTTGTAGCTAAGTGTTTTCTCTGGTTTCACAGGTTTTAACTACAACTACAACTAAATACTTTAATCTATCCAATTTCTTCAAGAAAAGAGAGCATGAGGAAAAGGAGCAGGAATGGTTTTACATGTTAAACCGGGTACATATTCACAACGAGAAGGCAAGGTGGCACAACAATTTGCTTGGCTGAATAGGCTTATTATCACACACATCACATGATAAGCTTTAGGTACAAACCCTCAACATGAAGGCAAGGTGGCACAACAATTTGCTCAATTTGAATAGGCTTATTGATAACAAAACATAAAGGATAGCCAACTAGGACAGTAAATTGCATAGGCGAGACACGCGTACAATCTACGATCAAACTAGCCACTATATTTAACTAAGTTGAGCATTCACCATAATAATTGCATGAAACCCAAGTGGCATAACAATTCATTATCATAATAAATACTCGTGAACAAATACAAAATAAGCAATATTACAGGCAAGGTGGGCACAACATATATTACTCTCTCGTGCAAAAGTTATTTACAAATGAGCTGAAAGCTCTTATTTATAGACATCAAAGGTGTAGGCAACCCTAAAATCACCTTGAGCCAACTATAGAGTTGTGCAATACATGCAAGATCTTATTGTTAAACCCTAATAAAGGAAACTGTACAGTTAACTAGAAAGCTACCATCAGTTAACCGATACAAACAATGCTAACTGGACAATTTGCAACATGCACGTCCTTATTGAAAAAAAAACTAACTGATAACTAACATCAATCAACTAACACTAACTAAGAGTCCATCCTCCTGCAAAGATATCCACAAGAATGAGATAGGTGTACCTGGTGTCAACAAGGAAAACTCAAGAATTGACGTTGAGTTAACTACTGCTCGTGACTGATCCTCGTAAACAACTGTAGGATCTAACTGGACGTCTACTCTAAGTCCTCTCCGTTTACCATCTCATCCAGGAATTTATCGATGGTATCATCATCTGGCACTTTGACGTTGTCCACGATGATTAACTGTCTGTCTAACTCCATCCTGGATTTCCCTTTGACTGTCTCTAACCTCTGTGGTCACCTTCTTGAAACTGATAGTCAACATTGAGAATTCCTCCAACTTGGATGCCTCTGGGTCTCCACCTAGGTTACCACGAACTAGCTCTTCGAACTCAGCCTGAACTGCCTCCACCTCGATGTATGTACCATCTTCATGCCGATAATGACATGGGATCTGAGTGATGCATTCGTTGATAATCGAAGAGCTGTAGCAACCTTCTCCTGAATCACGCCCATCTTAGCAGAAACTTTGTCATACGTTTCCACTCTGCAAAGATACAACTCTCCAAGTGAAAACCTTCCTTTTCTCTTCTGTTGCTTCAATGCTGTCATAGGCAACTGCAAGCTGTGATATAAGAATCAAATCCTCCGGCTTTGTTGGCGTTTCAATTAGCACCTCTGGAGTGCTTATTGGAAACGGACAGCTATTGCAAGTGTGTTAGTACATGCTCTTCGGATTATAGAGAGGAAGATCTCTCTTTGCTGATTTTATACTGTAAAAAAGGGGTGTACTAAGATTTCCTATCTTTTTTACTCAGCGGTAGGACACAAGGGTGCATAAACCAATGCGCCGTAGCTAAGCTTTTTCTCTGGTTTCCGCAGATCTTAACTACGACTAACTAAGCTTCTAAACTATCCTACCTCCTCAAGAAAAACAGAGCATGAGGGCATAGGAGCGAAATGGTATGGTTGGATCACTTGAATCCTCCGTCTCAATGGAATATGGCCGAGGCTCTGAACCTTCGGATATATACCAAGATAGGGCTCGATACAAGCAAACACTCGTTACGGTAAACTGGATCTGAGACTTGCCAAGGAGGAGGAACCCCTATCCGAGGTATAGGCTTGGAAGCAGCTCACTGGAAACAACAAGGGACGATGGCCTTTCTAACAGGATTCCCGAGGAGGTGACGACACCTGTCCAAAGTCTAGGCTGCAAGAAAGATCATTAAACAACATCAAACGATAATGATTGATGACAAAATATCCAAGGAGGCGACGACACCTGTCCAAGGAGGAGATTGAAACAATGCACTATTTAAAAACAAGACTTTGAATAACTCAAATAATTAGATCAATCAAGCTTGCACCATCTGATTTATTCTTTAAGATTCTTCAAAGAATTACAAAGGTCGGGACAGCAAAGGCACGAAATCATGCACAATTGCGATCAACCAACGAACTCTCATCCAAGAGTGAACAGATATAAACAAGCGAACTCTGGCAACAGTGGCGCAGCAATTTTGCTAGCAAATAAAGGTTAAACAAATAAAGAACCTAAGGCTCTTATTTATAGGAACTCAAAGGAGTAGGCAACCCTAAAATCTCCTTGAGTTAACAAACAGTTCTTGCCAATCAGCAAGATATTATTCTATGTCTAAATGTAGGTGAGCAAACAGTTAACTGGAAATCTACTTCAGTTAACTGAAACTAAACAAAAGTCAAACTGGAAGTCTACCTCAGTTGACTGACACCTAACTAAAAGTGAACTTATGTTACAAATGTGTCTCCAAATAGACATCCACCTTTTGAGGAAATCTGAGATCCACAAATCGTGGGAGTCAAATAGACATCCTAGATTAGTGGGATCTGACATGCATGATCTGTGGAGATCTGGAGTCAACTTGGAAAGGGGCATCAAGTTGACTTCAGTCATCATTAATGCTATTTGGAGGGTAGGACGTCCTCCCTTGGTGCTTTACACCTCTTCACCACTGGTCAACAAAGTCTCTATCCAGTCATTGACCTCTTCGGCCTCCGGGCAATTAATGCTCTTCAAGATGACCATGTGGCGTCTAAGCATTTCTTCACCCGTCGTAAGCTGCTGATGATAGGTTATGCATTGGGCAGCTGCTTCATCTAACTGGACAGACATGGCTGCAATTTTGGCTAATTTGCAGCCATTGGGATCTTCAAGGAATGAAGATCGGATGACATCCTGGAATCGTGTCTGCACGGTTTCAAGTTCCACATATTCTCCTCCTTCCCGCTGATATTCTAACTCCGGGAAGGATATTACCAACGTTCTTGCGAAGTTGATAATATTGGCGACGAAGCGTCTATAGTCAATCAGCTCCACAGAGTTGGCATCATAGGCTCTCACCTTGTATGCCACCTGTTCTTTCCACTCAAAGAGATGGTGTTTATTTTCTGTGGTCGTAACTGATTCATATGCTTGTTGCAAATCAGCAACTGTCGCCTCCTCTCTCGGCCTCTCTTGAGCTGCCTTTATATCTGACTTCTGGATTTCTGATCGAAGTCCATGTGCTCTGTCTCTCAGCTGATATGCTTCTGTCAACACACACCGCCCTTTGACAACAAACTCATCCACTTGACGTCTCAAGTGTTTACCGTATGTAATCAACTGATGATGGTTCCTTTCAGCTGGGAGATCCAACAGTCCTTGAGGCAAAGCCGAGGAGTTTGGAGTGTCATGTATCAAACTAGAAATGTACAACTTTAGCTGACGGATTTCAGCCTTCAAGGCTGCTTTGTCTTGTCCATCTTTTGTCATCCTTTCTTTGACACTCGCCGAGGCAATTCCAAGAAGGTCTGCCTCCACCTGTCGAGTGGTCTTTCCAAGGTTCACCTTTGAAAGCGTGAAATCCTCAACCCTCACATTATGTATATCTTTGTCTTCAGGTGGGGCAGCAGTCTCTATGATGACCTCGTTCTCTGCATTCTTTTCTACATGTGTCTGCTTCTTCAACTTCTTTACCGGCATGTCTTGTGGGGCATGATGGAATTCAGAGAAGTCAAGCTGATATGAAGGCCTCTCCCTCTTTCTCCCAAGCGAGCTTTCCAGCCAGATAGAATCTCGGCTAGCATCGCTGGGAGGAGGAACATAGGTCCCCTGAATGCTAGAAGAACGAGACTGTGCCGTGGCAATGTCTCGTGGTGGCGAGTCCAAATCAATAGGACTTTGTGACCTCTGTGATGGTGGTGAAGATGGTGGCTCTGTTTCTATCACTGGCACCGCTTCTGCTACAACTTCTTCTACAATGGTTTCCGCCTCTACAGCGATTATTTCAATCACTGGTTCTTGTGTAGTTGCAGCGGTCTCAACTGTCTCAGGCAAATTGGTGGCTGTCTCCACCTGTACCTCTTGCCGGCTTGTGCTGGCAATTCCTTTTCTCCCCCATGTGCTTCCTGACATCCGCATTCCTTCTGGAGGAAAGCTCATCTTCTTCTGTCTGGGTTTCCTCCTAGACGTGGAAGGTAGTGTAGACTGAACCGCTGGCGGCTCTGATCGGGGAAGTACTACCTTCCTTGTCCTTTTACTGTCCAGGTAGAGTTGACTGTGTCGAACTACTCTACCCGTTCTTTCCTCAATAGACGTACTCTCTTTCGCGTACCAGTCTACCTTGCCGAGTGGTTGTGAATCTACTAGACCCGTGAAGAAGGAAGAAAGAATAACTTCTCCTTCGTCTTCAGATAAGCCCTCGATGTCTTCTGACATGAATTCTGCAATCTGTGAGAGCTTGAATCTGCTATGGTTCCTTCTTCTCACTTCGAACTCATCTTCGCAGTTGACCCAAAAATCTTCCATGAAAGGTTCATGTGATGATCTTTGCTCAAGGTGAGCTGCGAAGATGCCTCTGGGGTCATAGGATGGCCTCCTGTCGATGAGGTACTTGAGATTAAATCTCACTATTTCTTGGCTTATCAACCTTGCATCAGCTGCTGTTCTGCATCTGTAGAGTCCCATCTGAAGAGGAAAGTTCACTGCAGCCTTTTTCTTTACGCGAAGGTAAGAGTGAACATCGGCCAATTGCCTCAGGAATTCCATGAACACTACCCTATCTGAGGGGTAACGTGGCATCATGGCGGGGTGGCCATTATAGCCATACACGCGTATGTAGGTGAAAGTGGGGAATTGTATGAACCAATCCGCCCAGTCCACCATTGCTGCCTTAGCTGCTGGTGAAATACGCACGTGCATCTCATGGTCTAGCTCGTGCACGGTGTGCATAGTAAAAAGGTCATTTATTCTTTTGAAATGTCTTTCCGCTAGAGTGAACTCCAAGCGAGGAAAGTATTCTTGTACCTTTTGCACACCCAGGGTTCCCACAGTGTTTAATGTTCTGAAATCGCCTTGGAAGGCTATCAGGTAGACCAGGTATGAACACATGTGGAAACGGTGCTCTTCTAGAAATCCGGTGAATTGTTGGTGGAGTGTGTCACTGATCAGGGAGGCCCAGTCGTAACGTTCTTTTCTGCTGATTATCTTGCCAATAATGTAGAACATCCACGGCTGGAAGGATTTTCCCTCCTCTTGTCCAGTGACTCTGCTGAGTAGGGTGATTAGCACTCCGTACTCGTCTTTGAATTCTCCTCTACCAACTACTCTGGGCAAACTGTTCCTCTTTGTTTTCAGCCAATGTTCAGCCATTATAAGCGAACACTTGTCTTTTGAAGCCTCGAATGCCTTTTCGCATTCTGTCACTGATATGACCTTCTTGGTAGGGCATGGTGGGATTGCAAAACAAGTCTCTATGTCTACTGGCTTCAAGCTGCAAATCACCCTCCCGTCAACTGACAGGATCTCTCTTGTAGTCGGGTTGTAATGCTTAATGCAAGCAATTACAAGCTCGATGCTTTGTAAGGTGATTGGAATAGATGCTGCTTGAAACAAACCGGATTCTTCGATGTTCTGCAATGTGATTTGATTCATGCCCTCCAAGTCTTCAGAACTGACCTCTGGATTTTTCTGCCATAAGTCTGTATCAGTCGTTTTCAGGTAATCATGGTATAAGACTGTTTTGGTCTTGTATTGTACCTGAGAGTACTGCATTCTGAAAACCTTGAATATTGACTGGGCACTTGACCCTGTTCTGACACTTTTCTGGAAATGCTAAAAATAGCCTCGCCGGGGGTAGTTTTTACGAAAAAATCTGAGACATGGGTTTTGTTAAGAATGATTTTCTAAACAGACCCAGATCGTCAGAAATTCGAAAAAACGAGTTTTTCTTTGACATGCAAGAGCCCTTCGGTGGCAGAGGCAGCAAGGGCACCAGAAAGTGATTTTTCTCGAAAAAATCTAACACATGGGTTTTGTTCGTGCTTCAGAGCCAAACAAACCCAGTTTGTCCGTTTTTCAATATTATGACTTTTTCCGGAAACCCTAAAAAATAGGGGCAGCAGGGCTACTTTTTCTGAAAAAATCTACCATGTGGGTTTTGTTGAAAAAGCTGTGCTGATCATACCCAGTTGGTCAGATCTGTGAAAATCTGTCGTTTCCTGTGACATGCAAAAGAAATATAGACAGAAGTAGAGGAAATAGACAGAAGATGGATTGGAAGTTATAAACTGCCACTTGTAATAATCTGTCTCTGGAAACAATCTTGGGAGAAGAATGCTTTTACTGCCAATTATCTTCAAAAATATTGAAGATCCGTTCAAAACCCCTGCCAGATCTTGAAAACTTGTTCTTGGGAGCTACTTGATGTTTTATCCTTCAACCTGCAAAAAGAATAATGAGGAAAAGGGACGCCTAGCATGAATATAAAGCAATTAGGGTTAAGATCCACAAAGTATGGAAGATAACTCATCATTCAGTCCTGATTTGGAGTTCTAAAAGATGATTTCCACTGATTGTGGAGTGTTTTTCTCTTTTTTGGCTCCAAATTTGCTAACTCAAGTCAACATTTCTGTTTGACTTTCCTTTAGGCGTCCAACCTTGAGTTTGATCTTTTTTGCTTATTTTGCAAGCTGAAGTGCTCCTGTTTGATCTTCGATTCAGGTTGCTCAGTTGATCTCGAGCAGTATCTGACAGTTCTGTTGTTGAGGCAGGATCAATGTGATTAGATATGCCTGGGAGAGGTTAGCTCAGAAAACTGAGTTTAGGCCTCCAGAAAGAAGGGCGCCTTTTCTTGAAAGGGGCGCTTTTGACAATGCCTTAGTCAATTTTCACTGACTCGTTCTTCGTTTTGACCTTTTCAGACCCTCTTTGCTTTGATCTGACGTTCCCGATGTTTGATGAATCAGATGATTCTGCTTGATGATGTGTCGGGTAGCTGGTTCAGTCTTGTTCACGATGCCTGACTTTGCAGTGGCAGCTGGCAAGTTTTGGGCCTCCAAACTAAAGGGCGCCCCTGGCCAGCAGGGGCGCTTTTAGCTTTTGCCTAGTTTTATCTTGGTTGTGGACTGCCAGCCTTTGACCTTCTTCATCAGTCGATTGATTTGTCGGAAGTTCTTGCTGATAGTCTCGCTGACGAGATAGGTCATAGCTGAGAAGGTCGTCTTGGGAGGTAGTGAAGATTCCGGCTGAATCTGGACACCTTTAGGAAAGGGCGCCTTTCCTTGAGAGGGGCGCTTTTAGCCATGCCTTAGCCATTTTCTGGCTTATCTTTCCAGTTTTTCAAATTTGGCTTTTTCTGCTTGATCTCGTCTCGTGATCGTCTGGTGTGTCTTGTGGACTTGCTGTTAGATTGATCACGTAGCCGGGAGGAAGCTGGAAAGATATCATGTATAAAGCTACAGCTCTTGGATTCATCTGATGTCTGCAACTGAGGGGCGCCCCTGGCCAGCAAGGGCGCTTTTACCTTGAAGCTTTCAGATTTGGCACTTCTGTCGTCAATGGATCCTCCATACTTCGCTGACGGTCGGTCAATGATTGCTGAATCAGATAATCTTGCTGATTGTTTCGTTGTCGAGCTAGTATGAAAGTGAAGAGGATGACTGTTTTGACACTGCCAGATGATTTGATTTGCCCTCTGAGGTTCAAGGGCGCCTTTCTTCAAGAGGGGCGCTTTTAACCACTGTAGACTGTGTTTTGCCTTGGTAGACAAAACGTGCACCTTCCAGACTTAGCCAAATTTTGGCCTTTTTCGTTTTGAGAATCTCCTTCGTTGAACGTCATCATTTTTATCTTTTTCCGCCATGGTTTCTTCGTTGAAGCTTTTGAGGTTTAGCTTTCAGCACCTGGTACTGGCCAATCTGCCATTAATGGCTGCGGAGCTCCTAACTTTGTTCCTGAAAAATAGAAATAGACCCACCAGAGTAAAACATATTTTTTGATAATTCTGACTTGATCAGTGTGATCGTGAAGGCAATTAAGCCTATCAGAATTATTTTCAATCATTTCCGGGAAGGTCCTATTTTTTAGGGTTTCCATAAAAATAGGGGTGTAAAACCCTAATTTTCGTTTTTTCAAAATTTTAACCATAGGTTCCTTGACAGAAACCCACAAGGATTTCATATTTGGTTTGACCTAAAACATACTTTAGATGGCATTTTTACGTTGTTTAGCTCAATTTAAGCAGAATGCCAAAAATTTCATTTTGGGTATAACAGGCTTACACTCAGCTATGAAGATCTCGAGCTCCTGAATCCTTTGGCGAAGACCATGTGTGTCAACCCTCAACTAATACAGATCTGTAAGGAGGTGTCGACCAGCAATGATGAAGTCCTCAATCCAGGTATCTAAAAGCTTTCCTCGATTAATCAAGTAGCGAATGCTCTGCTGATTTGTGGCAGTCTCTCGAAGCTATGGGAGTAAACGTGCTTGTCCCTCGTTTCCATGAAGCAAACTCGAGATGTACATGCAGAGTTGCCTGACTTCAACCTTGAGTGCTGCCTTATCTTCACCATCCTTCATGACACGTTCCTCCAGATTACTTGCGACGACCCTGAATAGGCTCATGTCGGTGTGTCGAGTACTCTTACCTAGATTTTCTTTGACGAAGGTATTTCACCAACATCAACTTCATCTAAGTTCTTGCCTTCTAGAGGTGTAGCAACCTTTATGATGATTTCGGCTTCAGGATTCTTCTCAATGTTGACCTGCTTTCTGACCCTCTTATTCAACCTGTTCTGATAAGGTTCACCGAACTCAAACAAGTCAAGCTCATATGAAGGCATACGCCTCTCTCTTCGCAATGACCTCTCGAGCCAAGATGAATAAGCAACACTATCCTCTCGAGGCGGAGCTGCTTCTACTATGTCATCCATTGGCGGATCCATTGGTATGAAGATCTCTTGTACTGGATACTCAGGCTCTGAATCAATATCTATAGGAGACGACTGTGGTGAGAAGGGTGGACCTGGAGATGACGAACCAGCCTCAACCTGAATTACTGGTTTTGCTGGAACTGTTGGCTCTGACGGAATTACTGTCTCTGCTGAAATTGGAAGTATTGGCTCCGCAACTGGAAGTATTGACTCTCTCTCAACCTGCTTCCTCTTGGTAATGCTCTTCCCTTTTGAATTCACCCCAATCTTAACCCCTTCAGGTGGCTTCAAGATAACCTTAACTCGAGGCTTCGCCCTAAAAGTATAAGGCAAAGAAGAAATCACTGTCGGCGGCTCTGCAACTGGAATCACCCTTCGTTTCTGCTTGCTCTCAAGGAAGTACATGCTTGTTTTAATAACTGACCTGGACAAGTCCTTTACTTAAGTATTCACTGGGACATACCAATCAGGTTGGCGAAGTGGCTGGCGAGCGACTTGGTCTTTAATGAATGAATTGAGAAGTATCTCGCCATCATCATCAAACAAACCCTCCACATTTTTTGACAAGAAATCAACAATTTGTGGGAGAGTAAGCCTACAATAATGACACCGACGCATCTCAAAGTCATCCTCACAGTTGACCCAAAAATCCTCAAGCGTTGCCGAATGTGAAATGTTTCGATCCAACCTTGCTGAATAATGACCCAACGGATCATAGGTATGCCTTTGAGGAAAAAACTCGAGCCGGAGTTTCTCTAACTCGTTCGCCATTAGCTTGCAATCGGTAGTTGTCTTGCACTTGTAAATACCCAATCTGAAAGGAAAGGTGAAAGCTAGCTTGTGTCGATTGTGAAGGAAAGTGTGAACCTCGTGTGCTTGTCTCATAAACTCCATGAAAAGAACCTTGTCCGATGGGTACCTCGGTAGCATCAGAGGCTCTCCTATGTATCCATACACCCGGATATATGTGAAAGTAAGGAATTGGATGAACCAATCCGCCCAACTTTCCATTGATGATTTAGCCTCTCAGGAAATTCTAACATGCATCTCATTGTCTAAATCTCTGACTGTCCTCATAAGAAAGTGATCATTCACTACTCTAAAGTCCTGTTCAGCTTTCGAAAACTCCAACTGAGAGTAGTATTCGTGTACTCGCTGAACGCCCAAAACTCCATTGGTCTTCAATAGTCTAAAGCTGCCTTGAAATGCAACCAAGTAAACTAGAAAGGTCACCATGTGGAATTCGTGCATCTTAAGGAACTCTATAATCTGCTGGTGAAGACACTCACTGATAAACATTGCACAGTCAAAGGTTTCTTTCTTATCAATAACTCGAGAGATGAGGTAGAACATACATGGTCGGAAAACGCTTGCGTATTCTTGACCTGCTAATCGGTTGAGTAAAGTTATTAAAATGGTGGTCTCATCCTTGAACTCACCACGCCCAATTTTCTTTGGCATATTGGTTTTCTGAGCTTTTAACCATCGCTGAGCTACTTTCTTCTACGATCTGTCTTTGTCCTCCTCCCATATTCTGTCACAATCTGGAATGGATACTGCAAAATGATCTGAGCGTGGAGGAATGGAAAAGCATTTTTCTACATCCCTCGGTTTAAGGCTACAAATGACCCTTTCATTAGTCAACCTGATTTGTCTGGTAGACGAGTCATAATGCTTGATACAAGCAAGTACGAACTCGAGATCAAAGACTGAGATGGGAATGGATGCCGCTGCAAGTATCCCTGAACACTCAAGGTTCCTGATTGTAGTACTGCTGGTACTCTCCAATGTATTCAGATTGATGACAGGATAAACATGACTCAAATCAGTATTAGTAGTTTTCAGAAAATTATGAAGAAAGACTTGTTTGGCCTTATAATCTATGGGATTATACTACATTTTGAAAAACTAGATTATTGACTGTAAAGTCGGGTATGTTTGGACAACTTTGGAAAAGGCTAAAAAAGTTCGGGGATAGGCTAAAAATAGCAAGTGGAAGTGAATTTTTCTAAGATATGGGTTTTGTACAGAGTCAAATTTTAATATAATTTAGATTGTTAGAATTGCGAAAAAATGTGATTTAGGCTTGCATGCAAAAGGTTTTCGGTTGAGATTTGAACTGTGAAACAGCAGGGCGATTTTCACAAAATAATCTAAGACATGGGTATTGTCATTGATGCTGAAATATTCGAACCCAGATAATGCTTTTATGAAGATTTTGTTGTTTTCTTTGACATACAGAGAAAATGTAATGTCCCCAATTTAGCCCTACGCTCTTATTGAGGTTTTAGCCTATTTCCGGAAACTTGTAGGCTAAGCAGAATGGAAACTTAGGGTTTCCTATTTTTTAGGAGGTTTCAGATGTAGTTTTGAGGGCTTGCATGCGGGAGTTTTTGATGCATGTCTGGTGGAGCTTTCTGGGTTTTTGGAGAGATTCAGGATGAGGTAACATGCATGTTAAGAATATGACATGCAATTCTAGTAGGTACTTTGCATGTAGGAATGGTTTTTGGGTTTTTCTAGGTTTTCAGAGAGCTTCAGTATGGTGTAACATGCATCCCCATCTGACAACCTTTCCAGACACTTACTATTTATAGTAAGTCATGTCAGTTTCTCGATTTGTGTTCAAAAGGCATTTGGAAACACTTACTATTTATAGTAAGTCATGTTGGCTTCCCGATTTGTGTTCAGAAGGCATTTGGAAACACTTACTATTTATAGTAAGTCATGATTATTGCTCAGTTGATGTTCAGATGAAGCTTTGCAAACTTACTATTTATAGCAATTTGCTATTTTTGGTAAGTCTATTTATAGCAGTATCATTCTAGCAGCAGTTCAATTATCTGTAGTCCACATTTCTATTTTTGGCAGTGAAGTTGTTTAGTTTGGCTTTTCTGATGGTTTTGAAGTATACTTACTATTTTGAGCTTTTGCTATTTTTAGTAAGTCCTTTTGTGGCAGTGGCATCATAATTAGCTTGCCAGTTATCAGTTTGCTATTTTTAGCAGTTCATCAGTTGCAGTTTGAACATTGCACTTGGCTACCTCCTTGGACTAAGTTTCATACTTAGTCAATTTTATGTTTTGTTGTTGTACCCTTTGCCTAGTCAATGAACTTTAAGTTGTTTTTAAAATGGGGTCATGAAGGGGGATGCCTCATTAATGCACTTTAATATTTTATTAAAGTTTTTATTATTCCTCTAAATGGGACGACTTGGGAGAAATATGAAGAGTTTTAAATATTTCAAAAAGAAATGCTTTTTGAAATGGACGCCTCTTGGAGAAGTTGAAGAGTTTCTTGTTTGGAGGTTATAGTTGATTCATCTCCTTTGTTGAAGCTTATTTATTGATGCTTTGCTCATTCATTCGTATCTTGAAAATTTGAAAGTAAAGTTATGTTGCTGGTTTGAAATCCAGAACTTGGCTAAGGGGAAACTTAGCATTTTGCAATCCATCCTTCAGGCCTGAAACTATGGCTTCCTAGGTGGGTCTTTGAGACTGTACTTCACACAAGAGTGCAGATGGAGGTTTATTTCTGATGTTATTTGATAGGTTGCTGCTGTATAACCTGTTATTGAGTTGCTAGTTTGTTCATGGCTGAAGCGAATTTTTGTTCGTAGCTTCGCCATTGAATTTTCTATCGTTCTGGGTACTGGCCCATGCTGTACCACTATGGAGGGCGCCCCTTTCTGCAAGTTTGCAGATTTTATCATTGAGTTTTTGATTTTTGGGGGAAGGTCGACCCTTCTTGGAGGCCCTACCTTTCTTCTTGACTGTCTTGGGAATCGTGCTAGTTGTTTCTATCTGTTTTGGGCTCGTTTTCTCAATGGAGGTTGGATGCCTAGCTCTTAGTTGTTGATTGGCAATGGTTTGAGAGCTTTCCGAGTTGAATTGAAGAAGATACATCCATTATGGTGAATTCTCACCTTGCTGATCTGATTTTCTGTATTTCATGTTTCTGATCAGATTAGTTAGAAGTTGTTATAATGCTGTTATGAGTTTCTTTCTATATCATTTTGGTATTGTAAATGTTAGAGGAAGTGTTACTCTAATCATTGAGTGTTTTTGGAAGCATATCATTCTCATTTGCAGTTGTATGTTATTTGTTTGTAAGCTGATTAGTAGTACTAACAACAATTGTTTACTTTGCTACAATTTAGTTTATTGTATTCCCCCCACAAAAAATAAGTGGTTGTGTGGATTCTATACCCCCCACAGTTTCAATGGAAGTGAGGTTAAATGGCTGGCTTGCCGCCTTCATATAAGTGTAATAATCACACCCACTAAATAAGTGGAGTATTCCCACCGCTTGTTGTTGATGTTTTGCAGCTATGGTCTGCACTTTATCGCACAAATTCCAAGGAGAAAGCAAATTAAATGTATAGCCATTCGGCTATTTAACTTATAGCATACAATAAACATAAAAGAAGAAAGGGCCGACCCTATTATCTATTATTGTTTGGGCCGACCTCATTTATATTTTATCTTTTATTTGTTTCACTAAAGAGGCCGACCTAAGTGAAACGGCACCTTGTGATGTATATATGCAAGGTCACTTTGTCATTGTAAAGACATTGAATCTCAAGCAAGTTCGCACTATTCTTCATGAGCAGAATTCGCAGTCCTAGAAGAAGTTCATACTTAATCAGCAGATCATCATCTTCTAGCAGCAGATCATCATTTTGTAGCAGCAGACCGATTTCAAGGAGAAACATATTCATTCGTATCTTTGCATCTAGGAGAGGTGCTATTATTCATTGTATCAAATTCGGCATTGTGTTGGGCCTGAGTTCAAGCAGATTTCTGCTCTTATTCCTTCAATATATAAGAGATATATTTGCTGGGTTTTTCTCCCTCAAGAGGAGGGTTTTCCCAGGGTATCTTGTTGTGTTCATTGTCTTATGTGTTGCATTTCTTTTGTTAAATTGATTATCTAATCTGATCTAAGAAACACTAACATGGTATCAGAGCGGGTGTGAAAAAGATCGTGATCAGATTCAGATCTGTTAGTTTGCAACCCTCATTGTTCTTTTTTTTTAGTCTACCTTCTAATTTTCTCAAGATGGTGAACGGTCTGAAAATCGAGGATAGACTCGAAGGGATCTCGAACTACACATCATGGAGGTTCAGGTTCATGCTAACCTTGGAAGAGAATGATTTGGCTGAGTTTGTGAAAACAAAAGTTCCTGAACCTGAGGGGGAAGAAGAGAAGCTGCAATGGAGAAAGAAAGACACTAGGGCAAAGAAAGTATTGGTTGATTCCGTCAAGGATCATATTGTACCAATTGTCTTCAAGTTAGATACAGCAAGAGAGATGTTCAAAACATTGGAAGAGATGTACGAAATCAACAACACCAGTCGTGTCCTAGCCTTGAAGCAACAGCTACTTCACATTAAGATGGCGGAAGAAGAGTTTGTCATCACCTACTTCATGAAGATTTCCGAACTGAGAGATCAACTCTCTACCATTGGTCATGTTGTTGATGACAAGGATTTGACCATGATTGCTCTCAATGGTCTTCCGCTTTCATGGGAAGCGTTCATTCAAGGAATCAGTGCAAGATCTGAACTTCCCAAGTTTGATCGATTGAGGATTGACTGCATTCAAGAGGAGTCAAGACTAACAGCAAGGGGGATTGGTCAAAGTTCTAAGAATGAAGATCTACATGTTCTCGCCTCTCATTCATCTAAGAAAGGAAAAGTTTGGAAGAAAGGATTCTTTAAAAGGAATCGAGATAATGGGTCAGATGGTGCTCCTGCATTCAAGAAGAAGTGGGACCTCTCTCGTGTTCAATGCTTTAAATGTGACAAATTTGGTCACTATGCGAGGGATTGTCCTACCAGGCCTAATCAGCATGCTTCATTTGCGGATATGATTGAGATCTCTCCCCAAAATGATTCTAGTGAATTTCTACTCTAGTCATGGGCCTATGTTCAAGCTGTGAAGGTTGTGTACTAAGCGCAAGAACAACATATCATACGGTGTCCACTCTTCTGAAAATTTAAGAGATAAGTATTCTTTGTTTTTTGTATTTACTATTCTAGGGTAAAATTCAATTTGTTGAGTTATGCAATTCTGACATTATTTACTTAGGATTATGTGTGACTAGTAAATAATGATCACTGTAATAAGATTCTTTAGATTTATTCATTGCAAGTAGGATCATGCCAATTTGTGAAGGTTGTCCTTTATTTTGCTGAGATTAGCTCTTCTGTGAAATTGAAAGAAAGACATGTCATGATTAATGAATTAATTACCTATTACTCAGGAGATTTTGAAATCCATGAGATAAGTATTACATGGTTGAATAATGTTCATAAATTGTTTTGTAGTTATTAGTTCATGCTCTAACATTGAGACAACTTGAGCATCAAGCAATCTGCATCTGGAAAGATTGGATATCGAAGTCATACTGAATGGAGAAATGATCAAGCTTGGAGTCATAGCTTGCAATCATTGGGCTACATTGATGACTGAAGATATCTCTTGAAGTCAATGTACCTTTCAAGTCATCATTGTATTCAAACTATGAAGGCTACAGACTGATATGAGCTCAAGTACAACGTATCACACTATGTCCAGCATGTGGACCTATCAGAATAGTTAAAAAGATAAGTATTCTTTGGTTGCTGAGTTATATCATTCCTTGGATCTTGTAATTAAGAGAGATAGTAGATTCTCTTGAATTGTGTTGTGTTCACTAGCATAAGATCTGTGGAAAAATTTCATTCATGACATAACTTGTACAATTCTAATCTTGATATTTCTTTGGATAATTATGGACTGTTGGTAATCTCTATCTAAAATGCTTCCTGGACAGGTTTAGGGAGAAGAAGATGATAAGAGATTACTTAGTGATGAAAAGCTTGAGGCATCTTGTGAAGAAGTCATGTCAACCAAAGAAATGATCAAGAGGGAGTAAACACTAGAGGGACTGAGTTGGTGGCTAGAGGGAGTACATCTCCAGAAGTCTTCCTTGCAATCTCTGAAGCCAGGATCGAGAGGGAGTCTCAGTATCAATGTTCCTTTGTTTAATGCAATTCTCTGTTGAGAGAGAGTTCTCTGCTGAGAGAGAGTTGAGGTGTAAGCCCTTGATAATGCAATTCTCTGCTGAGAGAGAGTTGAGGTGTAAGCCCTTGATAATGCAATTCTCTACTGAGAGAGAGTTGAGGTGCAAGCCCTTGATAATGCAATTCTCTGCTGAGAGAGAGTTGAGGTGTAAGCCCTTGAAAATGCAATTCTCTATTGAGAGAGAATTGAGGTGAAAGCCCTTGTTTCCACCCTCTGGGAGAAGCTATGGTGGATGTCATGTGTGTGACTCCATGACAGCATCACGTGAGGGAATCCGTGATGATTTTTTATTTTGTGCTTATGTATCACTCTCTGGGAGAGCCATGGTAAAAGTCACGTTGAGGTGACAGCATCACATTGAGGTGATATTCTATTTTGTTTTCATTCTAATATGATGTGTCTTGTGCAGATGGAAGTTCATCCCTAGCTGAGAGGGAGTGTTGATGTTTTGCAGCTATGGTCTGCACTTCATCGCACAAATTCCAAGGAGAAAGCAAATTAAATGTATAGCCATTCGGCTATTTAACTTATAGCATACAATAAACATAAAAGAAGAAAGGGCTGACCCTATTATCTATTATTGTTTGGGCCAACCTCATTTATATTTTATCTTTTATTTGTTTCACTAAAGAGGCCGACCTAAGTGAAACGGCACCTTGTGATGTATATATGCAAGGTCACTTTGTCATTGTAAAGACATTGAATCTCAAGCAAGTTCGTACTATTCTTCATGAGCAGAATTCGCAGTCCTAGAAGAAGTTCATACTTAATCAGCAGATCATCATCTTCTAGCAGCAGATCATCATTTTGTAGCAGCAGACCGATTTCAAGGAGAAACATATTCATTCGTATCTTTGCATCTAGGAGAGGTGCTATTATTCATTGTATCAAATTCGGCATTGTGTTGGACCTGAGTTCAAGCAGATTTTTGCTCTTATTCCTTCAATATATAAGAGATATATTTGCTGGGTTTTTCTCCCTCAAGAGGAGGGTTTTCCCAGGGTATCTTGTTGTGTTCATTGTCACTTGTGTCTGCCCGCATCAGTAGAAGAAGTGTTATTTTCAGTTTTATAACTAGCACTCCACCATATGTTAGCACCTCGCCTTGCAAAAGGTTCTTGCATGCACATTCTTGGTGTCGAGTTTAGCTCTCTATCTCAATTGTTATCAAGTTATTAGATCCTAGGGATCCTCTGACCATATGCCCACCCCTCCTCCTTAAGTGGTTTTAGGGCACATTCTTGGTTAGAGTTGTTTCAGCGGTGTTTTGTTTTGGAGCTAATTCTTAACAGGTGCATGATTGCATTGATGTGAACTAAAAAACAAGGGAAAAAATTAAGAGGAACATTTCAGAAAATTTAAGACGAGAATAGAGGAAATAAGACAAAAGAATAGAAGTTTTTATCTTGTTTGTTTTAATCTTCTTCTGTAGAAATTCACCTATGCTTGAAGTAGATCTGATGAAACTTGCTTGCAAATGGAAAACAAAGTCTGGAATATTCTTCACCCGAATATTCTGAATCTGTAGCTACGAAGAACACTGAAATCTGACACCTATAGCACCTTCAGATCATTTTCATACTCAAGAAAACACATTTTTCATCAGCTCACAATGAAAAAAAGTGGACACCATAGGTAAAATATATAAGAAATTAACTTCAAAGGCATATTAAATGCATGCCATGTCTTGGAAAATGCACTCAGACTTCAACTGAACCTTCAAAACTCACGCATGGCCTATAATTGGCTTCAAAATAAGTTAACTAAATAAAGAATAAACCCTAATTAGGGCGCCACCTTTAGAGACTTAGTTAACTACTGCATGCAAACTGATTTCAGCTAGTTACAGACTAAAAATAGGCTCTAGAAGAAGTCGACTTGGAAAGAGCTGAACTGAAGATTTATTTACAGTTAACTGCTTCACCTCTCATGCGCACTTCTATTCTTTAGTTTAAAAGTCAACGTTTGACTTTAGGCGTCCTTACCAAACTTAGACATTTTTTTTGAAAATTTGAATCTAATACCTCGTCGGAGCTCACGTTTGACCACTGATTTTGATTGATTGCCATGACGGATCAATGGCTGGCAGTTTCGTTGAAGAGAAGGATCAAATCTGACAAAAAGACTCTTTGAGGTGACAACCCATAATTCATCCATCTAAGGCCTCAAAATGATGGGCGCCCTTGGCCTCCAGGGGCGCTTTTTGACCTCAGACTTAGAAAATTTTCAGGCATTTTCCATCATTTTCACTGTGAATTTGACCTTATTTCACTTAACGTTTTCCAGTGTCTGGCAAAACTTCAGAGTTAGCTGACTGGCTCATTGCGGAGCAGACTGGATTCGGAGCAAGAGTTCTTGGAGAACACTTCCTGTGAAAACATCATCTGACAGCTTTAAAACATGGGTGCCCTTGGCCTCCAGGGGCGCTTTTTCCTCCCAAACTTGGCCATCTTCATAACTGACTAAAATCCACTAATCTTCTGGCTGCAGCTTGGTGAGACATCCTTTGACTCGACTAAGACAGGCAACGGAAAGCTGGAGCCGACACGGACAAGACGAGCACTCGAAATCATCAAACAGATTGAATTCAAGACATCAAAACCTTGGTCGCCTCTGGCCTCCAGGGGCACCTTTGACATTTCTGGATAATTTTGATCTTGTCTGGAACCTCAAGTTTGACCTTTGACCACGACAACATGACAACTCTGATTCACCTACTGACAGATGCATTGCAAAGCTGGATCAAGATGGAAACAAACCTCCTAGGTGTCACTTGATAAGAAAAATTCATCTGAAGCTCCGAAAAGATGGGCGCCCCTGGTTGAGAGGCGCGCTTTTTCACTCCAGACAGTCATTTTCAATTTCCCTTGTTTTGCGTTCAATCTCTAGTTTCAGGTGATATATTGATCTGTTGGATTGGCTAGCTGGCTCATCACGAAGGTAACAAGATTCTAGAGAAGACATCTTGGAAGAGAGAAGTCACAAAAAGTTGATTTAGGCCTCCAGAATGAAGGGCTTCCCTAGCTCAAAGTTGCGCTTTTTATTCCAAAGTTAGCCATTTTTACAGCATCTTCACCTCGTCGAAAACCCCCTCCAAGACGAAGTAACTTTTCGGACAAAACTCGCCATAGAAACATCACCAAAGCGTTTTGAGCTTAGCTTTCGACACCTGGCACCTGGCCATCTGTCGTTGATGAGCTCAAAAAATCTAACTTCTCACTTGAATAAACAAAAACTACCCACCAGGCTTAAATTGAGTTTTAACTGAAACTAACTTCACCATTGTGATCATGAAGCAAAATAAGCCAATCAAAACAAATTTTAGCCAATTCTGACAAGTTTCAATTTTTAGGGCTTTTGACCTAAAAACAAGGTCCAAAAACCCTAATTTTCATTTTTTTTCAATTTTTGCGAGTATCTTCGTGGCATCACACTGACTCAAAGCCCATACTTGAATTGCCCAAAAACTATGTTTTAACATCATTTTAACAAGGTTTAAACCATTCTAAGCAAAATGCCTTGATGAAGCAAAAAAAAAATGGTTTGGGTACAACACCTTATAAGTAATGATGACTCTTTAATATAAACATAAATAGATTATGTATATATATGAATTGCCCTCATCCTATGATCAATCCCGTATAAGGTGGAAGGGGGCAAGTAAGGAATCAAAGAACATGGAGAGATATAACAACTTAGGTGATGTATTCACTTAGCAATAATATTTAGCATATTTTGAATATAAGAAATAGATATGGCTAATCTGATTATTGGTGTAATGCGTTCTTTAGTATTATGATGATAATGATGTGGATATTGACTTAAGAGAATCAATGATAAATGCAAATGTATTTAAAGATTGTCTTCTCCGTGCTTGTACTCTATTAGGGAGGGCGAACCATGGGTGAGTGGTGCCTAAAAACCCCACTTTAGGATTTTGCTGCGGCCATGGAGGGGTTGGGGTCCCACTTAAGGATTCCGCTACGGCCATGGAGGGGTGGTAGGCCTTGAGACCACTATGGACTTTATGGTTCCTTTCTCCTAATAGAGTGAGTGTCTTCCGAGGTGTTGCCTTGAGTAGAGAATGCAGGTACTAAGCTGTTAGGAAAGGAGGATTGTGGTAGACAACCTCCCATGCCTAACATGAGGGCTTAAGGCGGATCCACTCATGACACTCCTCTTGCTTGTTAAATTGCATTTATGATTATGCTTATATTTTGGATATCTAGATATTAATGCTAACAGATAAATGTGTATGTGGAAATGTTGTTAATATGGTGAATGCAGATTTCAAACCAAGATTACTTCATTAAAAAGAAATTCATTTGGAAAGAAGAAACCCTAAACCTAATTAACAAGTGAATTCTAGGGAAAACCGGGTAAGGGACATTACAGGGGTAGTTCATTAAACTATAGCCTTGATTTTTTCAGGATCAACTCTCATTCTCTTAGCACTAATAATGTGTCCAAGATAGAGAAGTTTTGTCATGCCAAAATCACATTTGTACTCAGCATACAAGGACTCACTCTCCAATATGCTCAAAACTCCTTGAGATGCCTCATGTGTTTTTCCCATGTTTTACTAAAAATTAGGATATCATCAAAAAATATCAATACAAATTTCCTCAACTGTTTTCGAAATACCTGATTCATACAACTTTGGAAAGTGGTCAATGCATTTGTCAAACCTAAGGGCATCGCCAAGAACTCAAAATGTCCAAAGTGACATCTGAAAGCTGTCTTCTCTATGTCCTCTCTCCTCATTCAGATCTGATGGTATCCTGATCTCAAATCTATCTTGGAAAAATAACAAGCTCCATTCAAGTGGTCAATCAACTCATCTATTCAGGAATAGGATACCTGTTTTTAATTGTTTTCTTATTCAGTGCCCTATAATCAATACACATCTGCATTGTCCCATCTTTTTTCTTCACTAAAACTACTACTGATGCGAATGGACTCTTGTTGGGTCCAATGCGCCCCATCTCCAGTAATTCCTTAATTCCTTAATTGCTTTCTCTATCTTATCCTTATGCCTCTTAGGATGTTTGTATGGTGTAGTAATCACTGGTTTGACACCCTTCTCCAGCTCTATAACATGCTCTATCCCTCTCTCTAGTGGTACTCCATGAGGGATACTCCCAACCACCTTGCTATTCTCAGATAGCAACTTCTGGATATTCGGTAAGTGTTCTTTTGTCAGTCTGCAACTGTAGGCATGATAAGACACTTTGCTGCCCACTCCATCTGATCATGTCTAATCAAACGCTACATCCTCTTAAAGGATACAACTTTAGGGCCCCATATGATAACCCTTTGAGCACTATCTTTTTCCCATTGGATTCAAACTTCATTTCCATTGTTTGCAAGTTGAAAGAGAACTCCACAAGAGATTTCATCCAATGCATCCCTAAAATCATATCAGTATCCCCAATGTTTACCACATAGAATTCATCCTTCAATTCATAGTCTCCCAACTATATGCTCAAATTAGAAATCTTACGAGTACAAGAAAGTTTGTACACATCAACTACCATGACCTTAAATCCATCATGCTTTTTTGTTTGCAACCTTCTATTCACAAAGCCCTCATCAATGAAGTCATGAGTGGCACTTGTATCTATAAGTGTTATAATTTGTTGCCCTTGTAATACCCCTCTAACTTTGAATGTTATTGCTTTCTGTATACTAGAGAGTTGGGCAATGGTACCATCACTCTTTGGTTCCGCATTTGATGAGCTCTCCTCCTCACTGCTCTCTAAATCAGATTAATAGTCTGATTTTTCTGATACAGATTTGTTAGCAGAAAAATACTCTATTTGCTTAGCATCTGCTTTCACACTGCAGTTGTGAGATGGGTCCCAAGGTTCTCTACAATGGAAACACAATTTTTTCCTCCAAAGGTCATTAAGCTGCTCATCATTCGATCTATTGGACTCATTACGTGGCTGATGTGATTCCCTATGAAATGGTTTCTTATCCTTCTTATGAGGGAAACTCTTAGACTGAAATTTGTTTCTAAGAGTGGATGTCTCCATATCTCTTGCCTTCTTGTTGGCTTCCTGTAATGAAGATGGATTAAGGGCCTTAATCCAACCCTGCGAAGAATCTGAAAGACCATCCATGAAAAGAACAATGAGCCTCCTCTTTGAAATATCTGTAACCAAAATTGAAAGCCTCTGGAAATTAGTGGCATATGCCTCTATTGAACCCAATTGTTTGAGTTGTGCCGACTCCTTAAAATGCAGCTTAGGATCCTTCTTATCAAACCTCTCAATCAACCTTTTTGTAAACTCGACATAAGAATCAATTTGATCATGACCCACTATGATCATCCTGTGATGCCACCACTCATGAGCACTACCATCCAAGTGTATAACAACATATTTGATGGCCTCATCCGCCTGCATTGGGTTGAGCTGGAAGTATGTGTCAAGCTTCTGAACTGATGCCCCAGTTGTGGCCTTCCCAGAGTCATCATAGTATGGAACAGGTAGCTGACCCACATTTCTCTGCAACTCCTGGTTATGTTGTCTACCACCCCTATGTGGTCTATGTCTTATTTTAAGGTCTGTGTAGTCACGAAAAAACATCTTAGCCTGAAACTATAGCCTTGAATCCCTCCAATCTTGCAAAATCTGATCTTGTAACTCTTGTTGGGTGGGCTTTGCTTCAATTCGAGGGTTACCCCTTGGTGGAAAGTTAGGCATTAGGGGCCTGGAATTTGTTGTTATGGTTCTTGCTGGTTGATGTGTACCCTTGTCATTCATTGGACCATCCCCATTTCCATTATTCCTTCCATGCCTATGGTTACCACCATTGTGTCCCCCATGTTAACCACCATTGTTCCCTGCATTGTTCCTTGCATTGTTGAGCATGTGTTGGTTCATAAGGGCCACCATTTGAGCTAAACTCTGTTGTAACTCATGTTGCCCTCTAGCTAGGTCATTTAGCATTTCCCTAGTGCTAGGATCCTGCTGCTCTTTGTCACCAATTTCAATGCCTGCAAAGGGATCTATCTCTAGTTGACTCTCAAGGCTAGTGTTTGATTTGTTTCTTCTCAAATTATAGTGATGTGTATAGGGTGGCTGCATTACTCACTCAACTAACATAACACTGTTTTTCTTCCAAAACCCTCTAGGATGGTAGGATACAACTGCTCTGATACCATTGTAATATGCACCCTTGTTCTGCCTTGTTTTTGTTTGTTTGTTTTGATCTCTTTAATAGAAGAAGACGGAAATGCAGAAGGTGTTTCTTTTTGCAATGAAGAACAAAACTAAAGTTACTTGCAACAATTAAATAACTCAGAAATAAAACAATTTTCAAAAATACATATAGCAAAAATTTCCAAATTATGATTTGAAAATGCAAATTTTCCCAAATGTATGAGCAACCCAGGTCATCAAATAACATTACATATCTATTTCAAACATACCTAAAAAATCTGATTGACTTTGATAATTTTCTGCACTTGCAACCAGCTCCTACAAGCTCCCAGAAATGGATGCCACATCTCCAAGACTGAGTATAAATGCTCACAAATGATAGAAATCTTCTCTCCAATTGTTGTAATGTCCCTTACCCGGACTTTCCCTAAAATTTGTTTGTCTGCCCTAGAATTTGCTTGTTGATTAGGTTTAGGGTTTTTTTTCTTTCCAAATGAATGTCCTTTTAATACAATGACCCTAGATTAGAATCTGTATTCATCACATTAACAACATACCTGTTAGCATTAATATATAGATATCCAAAATCAGACATAATCATAAATACAGATTGATAAACATAAGAGGAGTCACTTAGCGCATCAGGAGAGGGGAACCCTTAAGGGGCCTATGGTCTACCAACTTTCAATGCCCAACCCTTATCTCAAGCCTGTGGGGCAGAAAGCCTAGGTGGAACTTGTTGTGACCTTTTCACACATCACCCCATTCAAGATGGGGACCCCTTAATTTTGCTCCATTTTGGTCTTTTGGCTTTGGTTTTGGGTTGTTTTGCGTCTCTCTCTCTCTCTTTGATCTTTCTGTCCTTTCGGGGATGTCTCCGTGTTTGACCTAAGTTGAAATTTTGGCTAAGTCTGTGAAATTAGGGTTTTCATTTTTCAAGCTTATTAAAGGTTAAATTGAGTTGGCTAATTGACATTTGAGCTTAACATTGCTGTCAAAAGGTTTCCAGTAGATTCCCACTAAATTTTCACTAAGTTCTGACAACTTACTATTTTTAGTAAGTGCTCAATCTGGGAGCTTTTCATCAAGATTTTGGAATTTTGACTGCTCCATCACATTCAGGGTACTTCAAGGTGCTCGCGCGCAAAATTTGAACGGATTCTAATAGCTGGCTATTTTTAGCAATTATGGGCTTCAGAGCCATTTCAAGGATTTGCACGTGTGCTTTTTCAATGCATGTCTGGAGGATCTTTCTGGGTTTTTTAAGACCTTCACAATGATATAACATGCAAGTCAGGATGATGACTTTCACTAGTTCAGGCTTCAAAGACTATTTTTAGGGTTTGCATGCAAAATTTCTCGATGCATGTCAGGATATTCCTTATGGGTTTTTCGAGAGCTTTGCAACGACATGACATGCAAGCAAAGTTGATTATTTTTTCAGGAACTTGCTAGTTTTAGCCAGTACTCGCATGCAAACTAGTTTACTGGGTTTTTCTGGGTTTTTTGAGATCTCTTGGGCAATGTGACATGCAAACTCATCCGGCAGCTGATTGGTCACTTTTTCAAACACTTACTATTTTTAGCAGGATCATTCCGGCAGCCACCCGACACTTCATTATCACGAACATAGCAACATGCAACATAAATAGGGTCAAATAGAGGTCATTTGAGCCACATACAAGTCAAATTAGGGTTTCCAGCTTCGGGACTCAAAATGAGGGCTAAAAAGCCAGAATCTCTGAAAATGAAGGTATACCATTGTGATCAGCATCCTTCAAGCAGTCTACTGGAAAAATTTGAGTGCAATCCGAGCACTTACTATTTATAGTAAGTCACCTCCAAAACGGGGCTATAAATGGCAGGTCAGTACGAGAGGCAAGTGTGAACATGGTCACCAAGCGATGAGGACCAAGTCGTGAAAATTTCAAGTCGAACGGAGTTGCCAAGGATAGGAAATCAAAAACTTGCTAAAAATAGAAGGTGAAGACAAGCTGAAGAGATCAAAATTTTCTAAGTATGGAAACCAGAACACACACCCCTACAATGCGCCCATTAGCATGAAGCCACCTCAAAAGTTTCTAAGGCACAAAAGTAAAAAGTAGCACATGTGAAATGCTCCCAAGGTGAGTTGAGAGGTTGGCAAGATTCTCTAAGGCATGGAGAAATCAAAGCTTGCACATCAAAATGCACCCTCAACTTGAAGAGCCAAGGGTGAAATGCGCCCTCACCTTGAAGAGAGTAGTGAAGCCACCTCAAAAATTTCTAAGACACAAAATGGAAGTTGAAAGGCACAAATGCGCCCTCAAGTGAAAGCCCACCCTATGAAATGCGCCATCATGGAGGATATCAAGCCAAAAAACGCCTAAGGCATTGAAAGTAAAAGCTCCCCATGTGAAATGCGCCCAAGAGGTAATGAATTGCCTAAGGCGTAGGAAATGGAAGCATGGGGCCTAAAATGCGGCCTCACATGAGAGCTTTGACCCTCAAATGTGCCCAAGCCTAGAGGATATCAAGCAAAAAAATGCTAAGGCATGGAAGTGGAAGTTGACCCCCTAGAATGCGCCATTGGCATGATGAAAGAGTGCTTAGGAAAAATGTTCCAAGTAGTGAAACATGAGAATTCATACTCTCAAATGTGCCCTAAAAGGGATAGATGACTTGGAAAAGTTTTCTAAGAAAGAAAACATGAATGTCACCTCTAAAATGCGCCCAGCAAGGGTTATATGTTCAAGAATTTTTCTAAGTGTGGTAAAATGAAAGCTTCACCTCTTGAATGTGCCCAGCATGAAGAGGCAACTCAAAAGTTCCTAAGGCATGCAAAATGAAATCACCAAGGGTAAAATGCGCCCAAGATGAGGAGCAAGAAGTTTGAGAAATTTCTAAAGTATCAAAATGGAAGTTCCTCCTTCAAAATGCGCCCTTGAAAGAAAGTGGTGGTATGAGAAATATCTAAGGCGTAAAAAATAAAAGTAAGACCTCCTATATGCGCCCTTGAAGTAAGTGGAGATATAAAATATTTTTCTAAGTCTTTGAAAATGGAAATAGAGGACCTCAAATGTGCCTAGGGAAGAAGGAGGAAGTGACAAGAGGTGAGGAGACCAAGGTAAGTGAAAATTTTCCAAGGCATGGAAATGAAAGGGCAAAGGGTTAAATGCACCCAAAAAAAGAAGATAGGTTCAAATTCTTCTAAGAGGTGAAACAGAAGCCCAAAAGGTGATATGTGCCCGCAAAGAAGGATAAGTGTTTGAAATTCTCTAAGGCATAAAAGGCTTCTAAGTTACAAAATGAAAACATCACCTTCCAAAGGCACCCAAGGTTGGAAAAGATAAAATGAACATTGGTGGAGAATATTTTCAAGGGTGAGAAAAATTAAATGTACCCCTTCGTGTGCGCCCATAAATATCTAAAGTTGATAAAATTTTCTAAGGGGAGTTCTTGAATATTTTCTAAGGGAGGTATGATTTTGAAATTTTTATGCCTGGGATTGTGTTCTCAAAATGGATGCTTGCCTTGTGATTGATAAAATTTTCTAAGGGAGATAAATTTCCTAAGGCTCAGATGGATGAAATTTTCTAAGGCATAGAAAAGAAGGCAGAAGAGGTCAAAGGCACTCAAGCTCGAGATGGTTGGAATTTTATCTAAGGCACTAACTCCAAACACAAGGTGGTGGATGCGCCCTTGAAGAAAGCAAAATTTGCTAGAGAGAAATGATGAACTCTATCAAGATCCGAGGATCAAGCAGACCTTGAAAGTCAGAACATGGAAACTCGGTAAGTGAAGTGAGTTTATATTATAACTGTTCTGATGCTCTTCTTTTTGTTTGTTTTGCAGGAAGAAGATGTTGGAAGAAACGACTACGTGTTGGGATCTCTCCACAAAAATCTAATATGCCCCAACTTAGGAAGGCATGCGACAAAGTAACGATGAAGAAATTAGGTGAAAAAGTTCCCAAGGAAAAGGGAAATGGTAGTGAAGATTTGTCTAAGGCATTAAGAACGTGATGCAAAAGAGGCTAAATGCGCCCAGGGTAGTGGGCTAGAGAAATATGAAAGTTACAAGGAAGAAATGCGTCCAAGAATTAAAACGATAGGAGGGCTGAACGCGAACAACTAAGCAATCAAACTCCGGATCCTATCAATTTTTATTATCTGTGGAGACGTTCTTAGAGACTCTTTTACCCTCCTAGCACAACAAAATTGGCAGAGAAGAACAGTGGGAACACGTTTCTGGACGAGAATCGTCTAGAAGAGGATAGTGGGCATTAATTGCTCATGGTGGTTTCTACAGGGGAGTGGAGAATCTTTTGTTCATTTATTACCCCACTCCTCTCTATGGTGGTTTTTAGGGCAAAACCCTAATTAGGGCATATGTGGCTCAATTTTAGCCCTTCATTGTAATTGAATCTAAGCTGTCCGTTGGACTGAGCTAACTATAAAAGGGGCATCCCCCCTCATTTGTAATAGATTAGATTAAGAAATCAGAGAGTAGAAAGGATAGAAGTTAGAATAGAGAGTAGAGCTTAGAAGTAGCATAACATAGATTGCATAGCTTAGATTGAAGAGGAAAGAAAGTTTTCCCATTTGAAGACTTTGTAAGAAGTTGTTGTGAACACTCTCATAATACAAAGATTTATCATTGCTTGGTAGTTCTATCTTTTGTTGTCAGTAGCTAGCAAGGCTTTTTCGTCTCTTTGATTCACTTAGGATCTTAAAGTAGCTTAAAGTAGAGTAGATTTCATTTCATGCAAAGGTTGGTAGTTGTGGAATGTGGTGTTTAATTTGAGCAAGCTTCGCTTATCCATACCACTAGCAGGCTCACTGATGGTGGGTTTGCCTTGCGTGGTCAACTGGAAATATTGTGGACTTAACTTCAATTTCGGTTTGACTGTTGGTATGCGTCGTTGTGATGGTATCTGCATGTTGAAGTGTGATTTGAATACCTCTAATTACTCCTTTGAAGATTGCACCGGTTATGTGGAAGCTGTCCGAAGTGAGGCAAAGCAGAGCCGGCTTGGAATTTGCAAAAGTTGATCACCATATCCCGCGCGTAGATTAGTCCATAGCATCTCTAAATCCCTATATCTCTTTAAATTCCGCACTTTCTGGTTAGCTTAGGAAACTCGAGCATCACTGACAAATCTCCCGAAATTTGAGAATCCTTTCTTCTGAATGAGCAATTCACGTAAGTGCCCTTGAAATAACCAACAAATCACATCAAGCCAACTGAGACTATCCACTGCATAAGGAACCTTGGAGTTGAATGCATGATCTTTTTGGCAATCTTAGCATGCAGAATACTTTGTTGAAGAGAGGATAGAGTATCCGTTAGGAAACTTTATTCTGTGTTGGTGCGGTCATAAAACACCCGTCAACAGAACCATCACCCCTCCATGACCCAACCCTTGCAATGGGCTTGTGGGGCAGACTACCCAACCCTTGCTATGGACCTGTGGGGCAGAGTGCCCAACCCTTGCTTTAGGCCTGTGGGGCGGAATCCGGGTGAGGTTTTTAGACAAACCACTTAAGTCATGACTCAGCTCTCCTAGCAGGATTACAATCACAATTCAGACAATTGATATGCAGTCATTAGTACTTTATTTGTATTTACATATATTATGCAATAAGAGTATTTAATATGAGCAAAGAGTTCCTTGAATCCTAATATGAAGGTATATCAAAATACAAAACTAAATTAAGCAATATTCATGTCTACATGTTCATTATGTTCTTTTGCAATTCAAAACATCCTGCAAGTCCAATATTTGCAAAAATCGAATATAAATGCAGATTGATCATCATTAGAACCATATCTATAGAAGATAAACCATTTGGCCTTTGATCAGTCAAGAACTACACAGTCCGCCTAAGTTCAATGCCAATTACCAGTATAATGAGTCTATTTCTAGATTTGATACTCAAGAAGGAATGGTTCCAACACATCAGAGGCGACTGTGTGTATTCCAATGAATAAAGCATATCAATTATTTTAATAATACACAGACGATTGGGCATACAAGGTTCATGCAGCATTGCTATGTCAAATTAAGGACAATTAAATATTAAAGCTAAGTGAGTAGTCTCACCTGATCGGCTATGTCTTCCCATGACTCTTTATTCCTTAATCGTCTTCCTTCAACCTTATACTGGATTGATCATAGGATGAGGACAATTCATAAATATACATAATTTACTTATGTTTATATTAAAAAGTCATCATTACTTATAAGTATCATTATTGCATAATCCTATATGTATATATATATATGCTTCATACACACACACACACACACACACACACACATATATATATATAATTATTCTTTTACTTATATCCATTAGTATTCATATATATGTTTATATAATTATTCTTTTCTTATTCGTATATATTCTTTATTCATTGCATATTATTCATTATAAAATTTATCTATATCTATGCATATATACTTCTATGCCTATTAAATTAAATTTTATATATATATATATATATATATATATATATATATATATATTCCAATGCATAACAATCATTGTTGCTGTTGTTCTGAATTGCAGATCGTATTTTTCAATGTTTCTCCCTCTTCTTGATTTTCCTTCCTTCTATTTATACCATTCAAGGTAGGTGACTCATGGGGGGAATGTATTGTTTGGTGAAAGAGGTAACTTTTCATAAATATATCCCTTTGTTAGATTTAATTGCTGCCTTTAAAGGCTTATTATCACAATAATATCTATTTTTGAAAATAATATATTATTACTAATAATTATGATATTTCAGATTATATATTTATTTTGATGTTTTATTGAACATATTTTAACATTAAAGTATAACAATAAAACCAATTTCCTAATATCTTATTATTATTTTATTCTAATGTATTACAATCTTTGATGTGTAATGATTATAATATTTATTTATTATTATTATTTTTGATATTAAGTTATTTAATACTAGAATGTAATAACAATAATCTGCCTATATATTATTATTATATTTGTTATTTTATATTTATATATTTTTATATTGATATGGTACACATTTATTTTATATTTAATATTAATATTGCTATTTATTAATTTATTTGTATTTTAACACTTGGTCTTTATGGTATTGCTATTTTGGGGACATGACAATTGTGGCCCCCCTCAACACAACAATAAATTGCTCGAAACCCTAGGTGTCTAACTCCTATAGTCACACACCCCTGGCAAGGTGGTACGACCAGCGATGGAGAAGGTATGGCCAGCCTTTGGAAGTTAAAACAGCAATCAATCTCTGTGATGTCCCCGCTCTAGTCAGTTCTCGGGAACAGTGTGTTAGCCCTTTATTGGACCCGTGTGGGCTAACTGGATTGGTTAGAGGGTCAGTGGTACTTTCTGGAGAGTTGGATCGTTCTCATGTTCAGAGGCCAGTATTGGTTCACAGCAGGCATTAGCAAACCAGGAGTCGACAGCTTCTGACGGCATGGGATTTTATGAAGAATTGTGGAAGTTATGCCTATTTGAGTGATTTAAGTTATTTATTAACCTAATATTTTATTATAAAGTCAAATTGACTTTATGATTTTTAAATCACTTAAATATTTCCTAAAAAAGTGATTTAATACTTAATCACTTAAATTAATAAAGTGCGCCCACTTTATTTAAGTCAAACTATTGAAAGTGACTTAAATTATATTTTAAAAGATTTAAATATCCAAAAGTGGCGTATCTTCTTGGAAATCGTGCCTTTTGGCATATATAGGCATTTTGGGCAATGAGAGAAGGAACTTTTGATAATTTCGACTTTGCCTTGTGTTTCTTCCTGTGCATTCTCCTGTGATCAAGGTTTGAACAATTTTCCATTGAAGAACGATTCCTCTTCAGTGCTGAGCACTCTTGAGATTGTGAGAGATCAATCGAATCAGTGCAGTTGAGAGCTTCATTCAGAGGTTCTACTTGATTCTATCAGAGATTTACCATTCAGTATTTATTTGTCTGCAATAGGGAAAGAGGGTTTCATCTCCAGAGACGCCATTCTCTACAGATTTCAGCTTTCAGAGTGTTCTTTTGGGGTTTCTACCTTGGCCGTACACTTGCATTGGGATATGTACTCATTAAGGGAGGCGTGTGAAGCATCTTGCTGAAACGCCTTTGTTTTGGCTCCTGTTTACCTTCCATCATTGGCGCATACCTTTGGCGCATACCTTTCTTAAGCGCTTGTATCCAGTTTCTGAAAGGGAGAACTCAAATCTGGAAGCCAGACGTCTTTATATGTCAGTTTTCACCATTCTTGGCTGGCGAGCTGGCTTACTTTTTTAAATAAATAATCTGGAACCCTTCTGGTATGTTTATCATTTGCAATCTATTTGTTTCAATTTAATAATGTCTTCTACACTTTCATTCTGAAGAAAATAGTGCAAATTTACATTTTACAAGCATTTATGCTGTGCGCCCCTTCTCTTCTGTCTATCAAACTTTCTCTAAAAAAATTAAATAACACTAAAAGACTTAAGAAATACGGGGGTTTGAATTGAAAGCCAACAGGGCTCGTCACAGTGGTATCAGAGCATATTAATCCTGCCAGCTTGTGGGAAACACAATTCTATGCGGCCACATCAGAACAGGTTTGACAGGCACTACACACGCAGGGGCCCTGGAATTCAGCGAGATACTTTTGCACCTTTTCAGGCACTTCCATTGTACGAACAGGAGGAGGATTTTGATTTTGATAATATGGCTGAAAGGAATGATGATGCTCATCTTAATAACGAAGACAGGGATGCTAGAGAAGTATTGAGGGGAATGGTGGCCGGTCAAGAACAGGTGGCAGACATCCTTCAGCAACTTAGCACCAATGTGCAAAACTTGACAGTTCAGAGGAGGCCGAATATTGATCAAGATCAAGAAGGTAGCATACATGGAGAGCATCACAGGTATATTGCTCCAGCACGCACCTTTGAGAGAGCCACACGCCCTACTTTTGTCAGAAATGACACTGAGGAGGAAGAGGAAGTGGAAGAAGGTGGTGATGGAAACTTTGCTGACAACATCCTAGCTATGCATGATGAATGGGATGCAATGCCTCCACGAGTTAAGGATCACCTTAACTTTGATCGTTTTATGAGTCAGAAAAGAGAACACACCAAAAACAGGAATGACAGGAGGCCTAGATACAAACATAATGATCTACGACAGGCTACCAATAAGCTTACCTTAGCGAACTATGATGGCAGTGGCAGAGTTACAGCACGTGCCTAGGTGAGTAAATTGGATACATTCCTGACACTACGTCCTATGCCAGAGGAAGATGCTATTAGATTTGCAGCCCTACACCTTGATGGCGTAGCACATGACTGGTGGATTCATGGCATGGCTACTCTTCACCATGACCAGATTACCTCATACCAGGAGTTTACTGATAGATTGGTAGAAAGGTTTGATAAACGTGATCCCGAACTGTCCTTCAGGGATCTGGCACAGTTAAAACAATTGGGTAGCTTGGAATCGTACATTGGAGAGTTCCAAAGACTATCTGTAATGGTGACAGGCATTTCAGAGAGGAGGCTGATCATATTGTTTATTGAGGGTCTTTTTGAGCCCATGAAAGGATGGATTAAGGCATTTGATCCACCTACCCTATAGGAGACCATGAGGAAAGCTCGCAGTATGGAGCTCACTACACCTCGTAAGCAATTTGGCACCAAACCTTCTTCCTCCTACACTGAGAACAAATCTGATCCAAAGAAGGCTGATAATACTGATCAAAAGAAAAGATTTGCAGCTCCATTAGATCGGGATACAATGAATGATCTACGTAGAAGGAAGTTATGTTTTTACTGTAAAGGTCCATATGACTTCAATCATGATTGTCCCCTCAAGCCTAAAGGGCAAAACAGGAACATGGAATGGTTTTATGAGGGAGAAACATTGACTGATTTTTCTGATCAGCAAGCTGCTATCTATGACACGGATGAAGAAAAGTCAGAAAATGAGGCAGAGATTGAGGTAGAAAGTGAGCTACAGGAGGCTCATATGTCCAGCATGCAGAGAGAGGGTTCTTTCAGGCTCCGTGGGGTTTTAGCGGGTCAAAGAGTCATATCTCTTTTGGACACAGGTGCAACCCACAATTTTATTGATTCACGGTTGGTGGAGAAAAGGGGAATTCAAACGCAGCAGTTTGAAGGCATTCGTGTGAAGGTTGCAGATGGACACACTCTGACTTGTGAGAGGATGATTCCTGATTTACCATTGAAACTCAACAATTTTGAGTTTAAGGCAGATTTTTATGTTGTGAACATGGGAGGAACGGATATAGTTCTTGGCATGAAGTGGCTTCATGCTATAGGAGAGTTCACACTTAATTTGCGTGATATGGAGATAAAATTCAAAATTGATGGCACGAATCATGTTCTTAAAGCTATCAAGGACAGCAATCTAAAAGAAATTTCACTCCGAAGAATGGAACGTTTGATTCAACATGATATGGTAGAATGGGCTGCTGAGTGCAAGTTAATGCCTTCACAGTTAGAGCAGCAAGCTTCTCCTTACCATCCGGATGTACAGGAACTCCGAATCAAACATGCAAAGGTTTTCAGTGCTATTCCACCAGGTAGACCTCCTGATAGAGGTATTGAGCACATCATTGAGTTGGATGAGGGCACGAAACCTATTATGATCACTCCTTACCGGCACCCCAAACGTTTAAAAGATGAAATTGAGAAAACCATTAAGGAACTTTTAGCTATGGGGCACATTAGGCCGAGTAAGTCACCCTTTGCTTCATCAGTTGTTTTGGTGAAGAAAAAGGATGGTACACTTAGGATGTGTATTGACTACAGGATGCTTAATAGGAAGACTATTAAGAACAGGTATCCTATTCCGCGGATAGATGAGTTGATAGACGAGCTTCATGGAGCTTGCTATTTCTCGAAGATTGATTTGAGGACTGGTTACCATCAGATCAGGGTCAGAGAGGAGGATATTGAGAAAACCGCATTCAGGTGTCACTATGGACATTATGATTTCTTGGTTATGCCATTCGGCTTAACCAATGCACCAGCTACATTTCAGTCTACTATGAACAGGGTTTTCCATCCTCTCTTGAGGAAATTTGTTTTGGTGTTCTTCGACGACATCCTGGTTTACAGCAAATCATGGGAGGAACACATGGTTCACTTAGATGAGGTATTGGGTATACTTGACAAAGAGTCCTTGTACGCCAAGGAGTCCAAGTGTGCTTTGGGCATGGCTGAGCTTTTGTATCTGGGTCACATTATCAGTAGAGAGGGAGTTAGTATGGATCCAGAGAAAATTTGAGCTATCATTGATTGGCCTACACCTGAGACGTTGACACAGCTTAGGGGGTTTGTAGGATTGTGTGCCTTCTATCGTCGGTTCGTTAGTGGATTCTCGCGACATGCTGCACCACTAATTGATTTGACTAAGAAGGGAACCTTTGTGTGGACACCTCTTGCACAGGCATGCTTTGAGAAGTTCAAACTTCTTATGACTACTTGTCCAGTATTGGCTTTGTCGGATTTCGCCAGACCATTTGAGTTACATTGTGATGCCAGTGGTGAGGGTATTGGTGCAGTTATTATGCAGGATCGACACCCTATAGCTTTTGAGAGCAGGAAGCTCAAAGGTCCTGAACGGAGTTTCAGTATCTATGATAAGGAAATGTTGGCCATCATGCATGCCATGGCCAAATTCAGGCAATACTTGATTGGTAGTAAATTCAGTGTTAAAACCGATCACAATAGTCTGAAACATTTTCTTGGACAGCGAGATTTGAACAAAAGGCAACAGAAATGGGTCAGCAAACTTCAGTCCTATGATTTTGACATTGCCTATGTCAAGGGCACTCAGAATGTGGTTGCTGATGCTTTATCTCGCCGTCCTCACTTGAGCTCCATTTCACTGATTTCAGAGGATTGGAGACACATGATAGTGTGGCAGAATATGCTAAGAATCCCTGGGCTTCTAGCATAATGGATGGGATAGTACAGGATGACAGATACTCACTTGTGGATGATCTTATCATTTACAAAGGGAGGATATTTCTTGTCCCAGGTTCTGAGATGAGGGGCACAGTATTGAGGTCATTCCATGATTCACCGATGGCAGGACATCCCGGTTACTTTAAGACCTACAGGCAAGTACGGGAGAGATTCTCTTGGAAGGGACTCAAATCTTTTGTTCTTCAGTATGTTAGGGAATGCCTTGTTTGTCAGCAGAACAAGCAAGAACATACATACCCTGCAGGTTTACTTCAGCCGCTTCCTATTCCTGAGAGGAAGTGGGAATGCTTGTCTATGGATTTCATCACGGGCTTGCCGAAAGCTCAAGGGAAAGACAGCATTTATGTGGTAGTAGATCGGTTGACAAAGTATGCACATTTCTTCTCAATCACTACTACACACACAGCTACTCAGGTGGCGGACTTGTTTTTCCGTGAGGTATTCAGATTGCATGGATTGCCTTGGAGTATAGTTAGTGACAGGGATAGCAGGTTTTTGAGTAACTTCTGGTAGGAGTTATTCAAACTTTGCGGGACAGAACTCACTCCGAGCACCAGCTACCACCCACAGACAGATGGGCAGACAGAGATAGTCAACAAATGGGTGGAGGGATATTTGAGGAATTACAGTTCAGGATAGCAGAAGGCATGGGTGAAGTGGTTATACCTTTGTGAGTATTGCTATAATACCACTCATCACATGAGTATTCAGATGACACCATATCGAGCATTATATGGATATGATGCTTCGAGCTTTCTAGATTTATTGTTGAGTGACAGTAGAGTACCCAGTGCTGGTGATTTGTTGCAGGAGAGTCAGGACATTATGAGAGCACTTAGGGAGAATATTCAGAAAGCTCAAAATCAACAAAAACAATATGCTGATCAGAGGCATGTGGAGAGATCTTTTGAGATCGATGATTTGGTGTATTTGATGCTCCAGCCTTATAGGCAGTCCACCCTTCGTAAGAAGGGCTTTGAGAAGCTTAAGCCACAATACTATGGACCATTCAGGGTTGTTAGACGTGTCGGTGAAGTGGCTTATGAGTTAGATCTTCCAGTGGACAATAAGGTTCACAATGTGTTCCATGTGTCGCGCCTCAAAAAGGCATTGGGACCACAAGTGATTCCTTCTATTGATTTACCACCCCTGGATGATGAGGGGAAATTGATTTTGATACCTGAGGCCATTTTGGATTCCAAAGAGCGTCATCTTTGGAGGCGGGTTATCAAGGAATATTTGGTGAAGTGGAAAGATCTACCGACAGAGGATGCTACTTGGGAGAGTGACAGTATTCTTCAGCATCCAGCTTTGAGTTTGCTTGTGGGCAAGCAAATTTGGGGAGGGCGGACTGTGATGTCCCCGCTCTAGTCAATTCTCGGGAACAGTATGTTAGCCCTTTATTGGACCCTTGTGGGCTAACTGGATTGGTTAGAGGGTCAGCGGTACTTTTTGGAGAGTTGGATCGTTCTCATGTTCAGAGGCCAGTATTGGTTCACAGCAGGCATTAGCAAACCAGGAGTCAACAGCTTCTGACGGCATGGGATTTTATGAAGAATTGTGGAAGTTATGCCTATTTGAGTGATTTAAGTTATTTATTAACTTAATATTTTATTATAAAGTCAAATTGACTTTATGATTTTTAAATCACTTAAATATTTCCTAAAAAAGTGATTTAATACTTAATCACTTAAATTAATAAAGTGCGCCCACTTTATTTAAGTCAAACTATTGAAAGTGACTTAAATTATATTTTAAAAGATTTAAATATCCAAAAGTGGCGTATCTTCTTGGAAATCGTGCCTTTTGGCATATATAGGCATTTTGGGCAATGAGAGAAGGAACTTTTGATAATTTCGACTTTGCCTTGTGTTTCTTCCTGTGCATTCTCCTATGATCAGGGTTTGAACAATTTTCCATTGAAGAACGATTCCTCTTCAGTGCTGAGCACTCTTGAGATTGTGAGAGATCAATCGAATTAGTGCAGTTGAGAGCTTCATTAAAAGGTTCTACTTGATTCTATCAAAGATTTACCATTCAGTATTTATTTGTCTGCAATAGGGAAAGAGGGTTTCATCTCCAGAGACGCCATTCTCTACAGATTTCAGCTTTCAGAGTGTTCTTTTGGGGTTTCTACCTTGGCCGTACACTTGCATTGGGATATGTGCTCATTAAGGGAGGCGTGTGAAGCATCTTGCTGAAACGCCTTTGTTTTGGCTCCTGTTTACCTTCCATCATTGGCGCATACCTTTCTCAAGCGCTTGTATCCAGTTTCTGAAAGGGAGAACTCAAATCTGGAAGCCAGACGTCTTTATATGTCAGTTTTCACCATTCTTGGCTGGCGAGCTGGCTTACTTTTTTAAATAAATAATCTGGAACCCTTCTGGTATGTTTATCATTTGCAATCTATTTGTTTCAATTTAATAATGTCTTCTACACTTTCATTCTGAAGAAAATAGTGCAAATTTACATTTTACAAGCATTTATGCTGTGCGCCCCTTCTCTTCTGTCTATCAAACTTTCTCTAAAAAAATTAAATAACACTAAAAGACTTAAGAAATACGGGGGTTTGAATTGAGAGCCAACAGGGCTCATCACAATCTCTCCCAACCCTCCAATTTGTCACTATAAATTTGATATGTAATAACCTCCGCCAAACTGAAATAGAAACTCCACAAATATGCCTAGTTGTGATCTCTATAATGAAATCACCAAGAAATCCTCCAGATTGTGTCTTTCAACAACGTGGATAATATTGTCTGTGAGGGGTTTCGTCCTCACAAACTAAGAAGAAGAACTAGCTCCTCCAGCAAAAAAGGATATCAAATAACAAGTCAAGCACATGCAAATGAGCCTCATCTTTTCTTTTTGTATAGCCTCCTTATGTCTCCCTTTTTGGGCGTCCCACTTTTGGAAATACTTCATCAAATTTAAATTGACTTCTTATGTCTCCCAAAAGTACCCCTTCATAAAGTCACTTTATAATGTTAAATAATGACAAAGTTAAATATTTAATTTAACTTTATAAAGCATCATTATTTAAATTAAAATGTTGGACTATATTAATTATTCGGATCTCAACATTAAACACGTCCACCAACATAGCTAAAAATAGAAATGCTGACAATTGACCCAATCAGTGCCCAAAACTGACTTACTAAAAATACTAAGTATAGAAGAAATCACCCAAAACCACCCTAGAAAGTTGTGTTACACACATCACACCCACCAAAGCTCAATAAAACACCTAACATTGCCAACTGCTGGATACAACTATCTCCAAGGATTCCCTAACCCTAACACATTAGCCTACAAGAATCCGCTAAATAGGCTAACTGTCCATCATACCAAACTAATTAGGAAGGGGGAATTACATTATCCACAAAGGATAAGGATGACAGCTCATAGGAAAAATATCTAAAGTCAACATGACTTTATTAAAGAAGATTCCTAAGTCTATCCTAAAATCTAATTGACCATTACAATATAAAACACTACTTTAATAAGTTATAGAGTTAAAGTGTTTGTATTTTTATTCAAAGTCCCCAAGAAGATAAAATTATCGATTATATGTTTAACATTGTTAGACATGAATAGTACTATAATTCTTGTAAACCTATCCAATTCCATGTGGTCATATAATAAGTTGGCTTCAATCCAATATAACATGGCAATGTCTTTCAATGGCTCTACTCCTTAGCCATATAACTTTATGAAGAATTCTTTGTGCAGTATATCGTTTGCTATGAATAGCCTAAATCACCACCAATTTGAGTCCTTGATAACATTGTAACCGATAAGTACACTAAATTTGCAATGGAAAGATTGATCACCAATCATTAATGATGTGTTGCATAGGAATGATCTAGTAGATAACAACGATGGCACAAGTTTTGAATCTTTTTCAGCTTGTGATATTTTTGCTAAGGTTCTTCGCTTCTCTACCGTACCATTTCAAACAATACTATTTAAAACTGCAGAGACTAAATCTGACACATTCCTTATGCACTCACATTTATGAATGAAGCAATCAAGTAAATTCCACTAGGATATCATGTCTCCTCAATGTTGGAACGTGTCCAGCATCTCCCCTCGGGATTCATGACATGGTTTAATAGCCTCCCGCTGGTCCTTAACTAGAATGGTAGCGGTTTCTTGAACAAATGCATCTTTTGGGAAAAACGGCCAACTCAACTCCCAATAAGTGGTATCAATGCGAGGTTGCAGGTTCGAATCCCCTTAGGTAACACTGAGGGGGAGATTGTTGGAACGTGTCCAATGTCTCCCCTCGGGATTCATGACATGGTTTAATAGCCTCCCGCTGGTTCTTAACTGGAATGGTAGCGATTTCTTGAACAAATGCATCTTTTGGGAAAAATGATCAGCTCAACTCCCAATATTCAATGCTGGCACAATTGAATTCTGACCTGTTTGAATCATGATAACAATATCCATAACTAAATCATATTCACTTCCTCAATTGGTATAAATTTCACATTGACATGTTCAAACATCAATTTAGAGCCCCTAAACTTCATAGAGAAATTCAAAATAACGTGTGCTCCAAACACAATGTACACAAATCATAGTTCACAAACTTTCCAAGTACTTGTTGAGTTGCTGAGTACTCTCGGGTATTTTTACCATGTGAGTTTTAATAGGTTTAACTCATGAGTTTTTTTACTGTGGAAGTTTTTATAGGTCTAATATATTGAATGACCAAAAATTGCCAAAAATACTATCCCAATTTTTTTTATTAAGTTGTATAAACAAAATTGACTTCACATACCAACACAACTTTAAATTGTTATATGGTGGAGGAGTCATTGGAATCTACCGGAAGGGTGGAACCACAGGCCCAATCTTCTATGCCAAGCAAGGAGACACAATTGAGTGCGAGGATCATACTCTCTACTGCCCAATTTTTCACTAGGTTGGGGAATAGGAAATTGTAAACGGTTGTAATTTTTTTCTTGCCTAAATATGAAATTTATGATGATGACTTTCAAAGACACTATCAGTTATTAACTATATTGTATCCACTCTCTGGCTTTGCATGATGATGCGATTTTGTAATCCATATGTATTTAAGAATAAAATTTAATAGAAAACTCTTCTGCATGGTTTTTAAGACTCATTTGATACATTTTGTAATTGAATTTTGCAAAAAATGTGTTTTTTGAGAGATTTTAGTATTTTTTAAGTTGTCGAGTTTTTTCCGATTCAAAATTTTTGGGCTTGCCAAGTACTCTTTGAGTCTAAGACTACTAGTTATGGTACACACCAATTCATTTTTTTGTGTGTTAATTTTTAGACTTGCAGTACACTTAGGTTATAACAATGATTTGGAAAAGCCCACTAAATGATATGTTATTCTTGTTCATGCAACACAATATTGCATAGAGTTCTAGGCACGGGGATGGCAGAAGTGATTGTAGCCAAGGAGGGGTCCTCATTTGATGAAGATGATTTGGCTATCTTGAATGAGCCTTTAGATGATTGTGACTGCAATCATAAGGAGGAGAACATGGATTTAAGGGCATTGACTTCCACTTTGCATTCTATAATTTGTTAATGTTATAATTTGTCTTTTGCAAGACAACACAAAATGGAAGTGCGTTTGGTAAAACGTTCTTCAATCAGGAGGGAAAGCTCTTTGATATCTAAATTAAACCTAAAAATAAGCTAACCCTAGACTAAAATTGTAGACAAGATAAGTAGATATGCACACCATACAAGATTCCATTGAGGGGGTTTGCATAAATGAAAATGATTAATGCTAGTGTTTTTTCTTAAAATGCATGCATTGAACTATTAATAGTTGTACTTTGTAAACAAGATTTGTCCTCGTAACCTAGAAAACGAATTACATGTTTGCATTTCATTTATTGCTAGGGCAGCAATGTCAGAATGGGCGGATTGGTTTATTCAATTTGCCACTTTCACCTACCTAAGGGTTTACGGCTATTCAGGTGCTCCTCTTATGTTACCAAGGTATTCGTCAGATGAAGTCGTGTATGGAATTTCTCAGACAAGTATCAGATGTTCACACTCGCCTGCGCAACAAAAAGAAACCAGCCTTCAACTTCCCTTTTGCTTTAGGTATTTACAGGTGCAAATCATCCGCAGATGCTAAAATAATGGGTAATGAGTTAGATAAACTTGGTCTCAAGCCTTTCAGCGAGAGACGATCATATTGTCTATGCAGCTCGACTTAGTCAAAACTATGCTCATGTGCCCGCACTTGAAGACTTTTGGGCTAACTGCAGAGATGAGTACGAGGTGCGAAGGCGAAGCAATAGTAGGCTCACCCTTCATCAAATGAAAGATTGTTTATCCGAAGACATTGAAGGGTTATCAGATGATGACGGGGATGTAATTCTCACAGCCTATACTAGAAATCAGATGGAACAACAACCTCTTCCACAAGTTAACTGGGCTAACAAAGAATGCATTACAATAGAAGAAAGGACACGACAAGTGGTAGAGTACAACAAGACTTTCTTGGTCCTCAAAAGGAAGGAGTCCATTCCAGTAGCAGAGCTGCCAAGGAAACATTCATCTCTTCCCTCTTCTTCAAGAGCTCAAACGAAGATGAAAGGAAAAGTTTAGTCTCAAGAGGTTGCAAAGGGTAGTAGGTCTACAAAGAGTGCAAAGAAGAGGTTGGACTACACAGGTATTGTCATACAGGAGTAGCCTACAGCTGAAATAGAAGTTCCTCAACATGAGCCCATACCTTAGGAGGAAACACAAGATGTACCTTTGATACAAGACCCTTTACCATCTCCTAGGTCTTCACCAATTCACATTGATTTGGAAGACAAGGAGATAGAGGCCGATGTTGTAGTTATTCCTCCCATGGACGTTAGTAGAGATACCACGTCTTGGCTTGAGAGCTCCTTGGGAAGGACAAGAAGAAGGCCTTCGTATCAGGTGAATGTTGATGATCTCAACGCATATCAAGAAGCACCCAAGAAGAAGGCCAAGAAACAAATACACTTTGAGAGGAATCCCGAGGGTGAAATGGTCATGGAGACAGCTACGCCTCTTGAAGATAAAATCAGGGATGAGGTGGAGGTTGATGATTTCATAATGGTCAAAGCAAATCTTGGTAAAATTACCCAACATGCTGACATGAGTTTGTTTAAGATGGTAACTGAAAATATTCAAGAAAGAGTGCAGAAGGATGGAGAAGACGAGGCAGCCCTCAAGGCTGAAAATCATCAACTCCGGTTGTGTATATCAAATCTCATTCATGGCACCTCACAAACGACACAGTTGCTGCCACAAGTTTTAGAGACACCAGCTGATCAGCAATAGTTGAGGCAATTGGTTATTTGTGGAAAACAAACTCAGGAATGGATTCAAGAGCTCATCGTCAAAGGAGAAGAGATTCTAGCACAGGTCTTCGAGCTGAGATACAAGGCTCACGACTTACGTCAAGGTATCCAGGATTTTGAGCAGTTGATAGCCGAGTTCAAGCCTTTGCATGAAATCATAATTGCAAATTTAGAGATGGCTTATGGCTCTACAATGGCAAGAGAACACAAAAGACAGATCCTAGAGTGGAATGAAGGTCACATTTTCAAGGTTAATACATATGTTAGAATATCTGAGGAGTTTGCAGTGTATAGGCAAAGAGTCATTGATACTCTTAAGTTAATCAGAGAATTTGTGGCAGCAATTCCTTGTCAGTATTGCCTTGAAGATGGTTCATACATTGGGCTTGACGTAGTCCAAGCTGAGTTTCAGAGTATCATGCATGGCAGCGATGGCAGTGTTGGAAGAATGAAGATGATTTCCATGATGTCAGCGAAGTTTGAGAAAGTGGCCAATCAGAGCGAAGATTTCTTGAGATCTATTGCAGATGGTGAAGAAATCTTGGAAAAGCGGCATTTTTCTATTAATAGTATTGGCACTCCCGCCAAAGATGAAGTTGCCCGCTTTTTAGCGGATGTGATTGAGATTTAAATCAACTTTCTTCTAGAAGCTTCTTCCACGCTTTCTTTCTATTCTTGTCTCAATTCTTATCCATTCTTTGAGGATAGAAAGAAAACAGTTGTAACGAGTTGGCACTTTCCATTTTTAGATGCTTTTTTAGGTGTCAGATGTTTATCTTTTTTAGGATTAGAAATAAAGCTTGTGAGTTGGCAAGCAGTAGTTGTAAAAGCAAGGAGATTTTAGGGTTCCCTACTCCTCTGCTTGTGTATAAATAAGAGCAGTGTTTGCTCATTTTAGTTTAATTGTGCTTGTGATAACAGAATCGCTGAGCTTATGTCTTCATGTTTGTTATCAATTAGTGTTAGTTCACTTTGTGTAAAGAGAAAGTTTGCATGCCTCCTTAGCTGCAAATCCTTGTTTAGTGCATGTGTTTTGTGTCAATTGTAATCTGGTTTGATCGCATGTTGCAAGTATTTTGCTACAACTTGCTGTCCCAAAATTGTAACTTTGTGCCAGAAGTTTGAGTAAATAAAGTCCTGAGCGTGCTTTGCTGCCTCGATATAAAAATCTCAGATTTTTGTTTATTGTTTTGTGCCAAGAAGTGTGGGGAAATAAAGTCTTGAGTATGCTTTGCTGCCTTGATATAAAGTCTCATATTTTCGTTCATTGTGTAATACTTTTATGATCTCCTTTTTCAGCTTGCATTGAAATTCAGTAGATGTATGTTGAGGAAAGTTTATTTAAGTATCTTTGTCAGAAAATCAATCTCGTCCATTTCTAAACTCTCTTGCTCTGCGTTTACTTGAGAGGATAGAAACGTTTTAGCGTAAGTTAAGTTGTAGTTGTCAAGTTTCATTAAAGGGAAAACCTCAGTTGCAACATCTAGAGTTCTATAACCTTGTGTTCTCGCAGCTGAATCAAAAAGATAGGCAAAAATTAGTTTACTTTACTTTCTTTATGCAACTCAGCAAAAGAGGGAGTTTCCCTCCTAATTCGAAGAGCAGTTTTACTGCACATAGCTATCCGTTTCCAAAACACATTCCAAAGGTGCGATTTGAAACGCCAACACTACTGTGGGCTCTGATACATGTGAATGTGTAAGGCATCTTAACTACAATCTCTGTCGATGATATGTCTATTTGATTCATGCTTAATGCAAATACAATACTGTTTTAGCACAAGTGAAATCTGTTGTTTAAACAATCATTTGGGCTTTTGGTTTTCTTCATTTCTGCAAATGCTTGTATCAAGAATGTCATGCACAAATGTTCTGAACTCGGATACAAGAGAAAGTATAAAAGGATTCATTTGATTCAATCTATGTCTCAATTCATGTCAATATTTAATTCATATGCCTTGCTCAAGTTTAATCCACAAGTCAAGTCTACTTCACAAACTGTCATTTGTCCTCTTGATTTAAAAGCAAACATAAACTCCTTGTTTCGAAAAAGTTTGTGACTTTCGTCAATCATTGATTCACCTCGCCTCGCGCGCGCCCCCCCCCCCCCCCCCCCCACCCCCACCCCCCCTCTCAGTGATTTCAGTCTTCCCCCTCCCCTCTCAGTGATTTCAATCTTCCAACAAGGGTGTACGACTTCTCAAGTAGACCAGTCATGTTACCAAGGTATCCCACTGATGAGGTGGTGTTCATGGAGTTTCTAAGGCAAGTGTATGAGGTTCACACATTCTTGCGGAACCGAAAAAAGGTTGCTTTTAGTTTTCCGGTTGAGATGGGTATCTACAGATGTAGATCGTTAGTTGATGCCAAGTCGATGGGCAATGAATTATCAAAGTTTGGCCTCAAGTTATTCAATGAGAGGTGATCATATGATTCCCATGGTATCTTTGCATCCCGTCTTGGTCAAAATAATGCTCATGTTCCCACAATTGAAGATTTTTGGGCTAATTGTGAGGATGAGTTCAAAGTGCGCAGGCGCAATCACAACAGATTTACCCTCTAGCAGATGGCTGATTTCTTGTCAGAGGATGTGGAAGGATTATCTGATGATGGTGGAGAAGTCCTACTTCCTATGTATGCCAGAGATCAAATCGAGCAGCGGCCACTTTCGCAAGTCATTTGGTCCACCAAAGAGAGCACCTCAATTGAGGAAAGAACGAGTCAGATTGTCAAAAACAACAAGATTTTCCTAAGCAATAAGAGGACACGAAAGGTAGCTATTCCAACAAAGTCGCTAGTAGTTTAGTCATCCCTACCTTCTTCTTCCAAACCAAAACCAAGAATGAAGGCCATGAGCAATCCTCCAAAAGGAATTAAGGTCGGCAAAATGGCAAAGAGTTCAAAGAAAAAGACGGAATCTCCTGTTCAGATTCAGCAGGAACAACCAGCAATCGCATCAAAAGTTCCATAAGAACCAGCACCACAAGCTGAAGCAATGCCTTCATCTCCTGATTGTCCGTCGTCATCGAAGTCTTCTCCTATCCATATAGATTCAGAAGTTGAAGAGGTTGATGAGACTGAAGTTGAGCCTCCCAGGGAAGTTAGTAAAGACACCTCATCTTGGCTTGAGAACATCTTGGAAAGGAAGAGGAGGAAGCCTTCGTATCAGTTGAACTTTGCAGATCTTGACAACGGCTACCAAGACACACCAATGAAGAAGCCTAAGAAACAAGTTCACATGGAGAAGAATTCAGATGGCGAGATTATCATTGAGACTGTTACACCTCCGGAGGATAAGAATGTTGATGAGGTTGAGGTTGATGATTTCATGGTCGTCAAGGCCAATCTCGGTAGAAGCACGCGGCATACCGATGTGAATCTCTTCGAGGTTGTAGCAGGAAATCTGAAGGAAAGAGTGCTCAAGGATGGAGAGGATAAGGCAGCCCTCAAGGCCACTCTATTGCTTCCACAGATTTTGGAGTCATCGGCTGATCAACATCAATTAAGTCAGTTGGTTATATATGGGAAGCACATGCGAGATTGGATAGAGGAATTTATCATCAGGGGCATAGTTGTACTTGCAGAGATGTACCAGTTGAGGTATAATGCCCATGATTTGTGCCAAGGGATTCAAGATTTTGAGCAGTGTATGGCAGAGGCGAAACCAATGCATGAGATCATCATTTCAGATTTGAGGACAGCTCATGATTCAGTCATTTCAAAGGAACACAAGAGGAAAAAAATTTCTTGGAGAGAACAACACCTCTTCAAAGAGAAAACCTATGAGAGAATATCAAAAGAACTAGTTGAATATAGACAAAAGGTTGTTGATGTCCTCAGATTCATAAGCACATTTGTTTCACAAACCCCTTGTCGATATCATCATGATGATGGCTCTTTCATTGAACATGATGAAGTACAAGCAGAATTCTAGAATCTTGTTCGTGGCAGTTTTAGCAGTGATCCTGTTATCAACAAGATGAATCAGATTGCCGTGATGTCAACAAGATTTGATAAAGCAGCTGAAGTGGTCAAAGATTTTCTAAGTTCGATTGCAGAAGGCGGGGAAATCCTGGAAAAGCGGAATATTGCTTTAGATAGTATCAATGCTTTTAATAAAGAGGTAGTTTCCAATTTTTGACGGATATGGTTTCCCAAATTATCCGTGAATGAGTTATCTTTTCAGGACAGCAAAGATTTCCAAAGATAGATTTAAAGCAGCAGTTAATTCGATGTCTTTTCCGAGTTTTCTTGCTATTCTTGTCTCACGCTTATCTATTCTTTGAGAAAGAGAAAAATTCAAGTTGTAAAAGTTGGAACTTTCCCTATTTTTTGCTTTCAGCAGGTTGTTAGTTAGTTGTCATGTTTTAGTTTTAGAAATAAAGCTTGCGAGTTGGCAATTCTTGTTGTAAAAGCAAGGAGATTTTAGGGTTCCCTACTCCTTGTTTGCGTATAAATAAGGGCAGCCTTGCCCATTTTTCTTTAACCGTTATTGTGATAGCAAATTGCTAAGCCTACTTTTGCTTGCAAGTTGTTATTCAGTGTTTGTTCACTTAGTGTAAGAGCAAGTTTGCATACCTGCCTTTTTCTGCAAGTATTGTTCAGTTCATGTGTAATTTGTGTCAAGTGTATTCTGGTTTGATTGCTAAACTGTAAGCCTATTATTGCTACAAACCTGCTGTCCTAGAAGTGTAATCGTTATTAGAAATTTGAGAAAGGAAATCTTATGCCTACTTTGCTTGGATCTACTGTCTCAGGTTTTGCTTTATGTGTTTCATTTAGATAATCTTTATTTCAGCTTGCATCTAAAAGTGCAATGAGTCTGCAGGTGTGTGTTGCAAGTGAGTTTATTTAAGTTTTTTGTGTTGAATCATTCCTTGTTTACTTCTTCACTCTCAAACTCTAAGTTTACTTGAGTTGTTAGAAGCGTCATTAGAGTAGGCCTAATTGTAGTTGAAGTTCTAGAAAAGGGAAAACCTCAGCTACAACGCAAAGAATTTAATAACCTTGTGCTCTTAGCTGAGAACAAAAAGATTGGCAATAGTTTGGTTTACTTTCTTTAAGCATCATCAGCAAAGAGGGAGCTTCCCCTCCTAATTTGAAGAGCAATTTATCTATGCATAGCTGTCCGTTTCTAATCCGCATTCCAGAGGTGTGAATTGAAATGCCAACCAAAATTTAATAAAAACATTCAAAATCCCATGCTTACCTTAATCAAAGGAAATTGTTTAAACTTACACGAAAATGTCAACTCAGTAAATTTTATTGGTACATTAACTTCTAGTATTGAGCTTTTAATATTTAATATCATCCACGACTCTTTGGATTCATAATGATGTTGACTGTTACTATGCTAGCACTGTATGTTGTATTTACTTGTAATTTGAAGAATATTTTGGTATCATATTCAGGGGTGGATAGTTAATATTGATGTGACACATTTAGTACCATTCTTTTGAAATTTCTTATTAGATAACTTGTTGATTCTATTATCCATGCATTTTGTGAGGAGGCTAACAGTAGAATGTATGAATTTCTTAAAAACTAGACATAGGACATCTGATGGAGGTTTTTGTTTGAATGCAGAGGAGCTGTTCGTTTTTATCCTAGAGGACCATCTTCATGTGGGATAGAAGTGAGTTGCATCATATGGATAGTTCTAATGGTTACCTGTTATACAAACAATTTTTATTACTGTTATGAAGTTGTATATTATGATAATCTGCTAACCAGGTTGATACATATTACTAAGTAGTATTGACAGCATGTATGGTTCTGTTCGAAGGTTCTATATATTATTTTATTTGGAGCTGAGGTAAAATTGTCATTGCAGGTTACTGTATCATATGAAGTTCCTGCAATCCTCGCAGGCACTGCTTCAGTAAGTACAACCTTTATCGATTTGCTTGACTTGTCATAATTATGAGCTCAGTTCTTATTTTAATGCCTTGCTGAGATTTTTTTTTGGTAAAAGTGGAACTTATTGCAGGACTCTGTTTAGTTTTGGACAATTTTGAATAACAAAATTTGCATAGATATCAGTGTTCTCTGGGTATGTGCCCCAGGGTGTTTTTGGCAGTACTGGGGACAGGGATAGAAGTCTCCTTCCTAGCAATTTTATTTTAGAAATTTGGGTACATCCCTGGGACATCTCCCCAAGGTGAGGAATGTTCCCTGGGATGTCCCCTCCTTGTTAGGGCTCTTGGATGGGGGAGGAAGAGGGCAGCAGGCAGCCTGCCAACCTTGTGATGTCCCAGGACATCAGGATGTCTCCTGCAAGTGTCAAATTTAGACACTCAAAAATTGTCACTCAAAATAAATTGTTCTAATGCTTTATGGGGGCCTACGAGGCCCCTCAACATAAAAAGTTATAATCTATTAATGATATAATATTTCCACAGTCGATGTAATGTAACAAAATGCTTCTGGTTGAAATTGTGTGGAGTTTTTTGCATCAATGTTTTGGATCATACTTAGTGACCCACCATTGGGAACATGGGTAGAAAAATCACCAGGTGTGGTCTGAAATGTTGATGCAGAAAACTCTACACAGTTTCAACCAGAAGTAATTTGCTATGTAAGCTATTATTCTACTCCCAAATACCCTAGCCTGCATTCAGTTTTGTGTTTTCATCATTTTTCGTTTGCATTGTTACAATTCACTTTTGCAAGCAAAGTCATTTTTTCTCCTTTTGTTAATGGAGTTGATATTCATTGCTTCAAAAATCCTTCTTTTGTAGCATCTTAGGACTCGTCTCTCAGTAACCAACACAAATCATCACAGGCATGCAATTTATCATGTCATTACTTTGTATAGAAAAGATCTAATTCTTATAATTGATTAAGCACACAAATGATCTTCATAAAATATACAAAGAAGGATGATCTACTAAATCTTTTTGTCCTTTTAAAATGGATTTAACTTTTAATGTACGTGCTGATCATGATCCTATAAAGTCTTTTTGGTTTTAGCTGCGCACAAATGCAATATATATAATCTGTTAGTTTCTGTTATCCAATGTCGATGAATTTTAGAATTACCCCCAACATGGATGAATGCTCAAAGAACTTAAACTATTAAATCAGTGTTTAAAGTAAATAACATATTTGACTCACCAAGTAATTAACAAAATTCGCATCAAAATCCATGTTGCAGACTATTTGATTGGGTATTTCTAAGTTCTATTAGTGAGTCAAGGAAAACATATTTCAAAATTAAAGCAGTCACTCCAAGTTTAAAAATCTAAATTGTCAAGATGAACTTGACATTTGCCAGGTAATTCATAGGCGAGCCTTGTTTTCTATCATAGAAAAGAGTCTTGACATTTTAGGGACTTCTGCTACCTGTTGTCATCATATAGGCTTTGCACCACTTAAGATATTCTAGAATATCCTCAAGTATAGACATTCCAAAATTTAGGAAGCTACTTGTGATCTAATGTCTAGATTCATGCAATTTAAATATGCTTGGTATTATATATATATATATATATATATATATATATATATATATATATATATTAGTTAGAGTCACAGGGAGCTCACCTATCATGTCTTGCAATATATTGTGTGCTTGGTATAAAGTCTATATATCCATTAGTCTCATGGGGCTCATGTACCATGTCTTGTAATATATTATATGCTTCAGATTAAGTCTATATATTGGTTAGAGTTTCATGGAGCTCACCTATCATGTCTTGCAATATATTATATGCTTGGTATTAAGCCTATATATCGGGTAAAATCCCATGGAACTCATATATGTTTTGCAATATATTATATGCTTGGTATAAAGTCTTTATATCAGATTGAGTCTCATGGAGCACAACTATCGTGTCTTGCAATGTATTATATTCTCTCTCTAGATTCTGAATTTCTAACAAATTGATTATATACAGTAACATTTCTGATTATGGTGAACCTGAGTTAGTTTCCTATCAAGTTATCTTAGTTTTATACTCCCTATGCACTAGGTTTATCTCAAATTTATTGGAGCTTCGTCCAGATGGAAAATCTTTCTTATTGATCATATATCTCAGTGTTCATGTCTAATTGTTTATTTGGTAATTGTTATGCTAAATTTCCTCAAGTAGTTATGAGAAGATGTCAAGATAGATAAATACCAAAGGGACACATCCCCACAATTTTTGGAACATTTCATGGGTAAGGGGTGGGAACAGTTAGTCCCCTCCCTATTCCATTTTTTTTGGGAGGTCCCTAGGACATGTCACCAAATTGGAGGATATTTCCTAGGATGCCCCCTTTTGGGGGGACCTTGTGGGGATGGTCTGCTGTCCTTGATGTCCTTGTGACCTCCCCTATGGCCGTCAAATTTAAGACCAAAAAAAACACTAAAAACCAAAAGGAAAAGAAACTAATCCTTTATGTGGGGTACACAAGACCTCCCAACATATTTTTTTTATTTCACTTCCAAAAACTGCAGCCCACATTCATTTTTCGATTTTCATCATTTGTCATTTGTATTGTTACAATTTACTTTTGTAAGCAAGGAGGAGAAAAACTAAAGAGAGAGGAAGAAAAGAGGAAGAAAGTATGTGAATGACACAATCCTTCTATTTCTCAGTTTTTCTTTGTTACGTTTCATTTATAAATTTGTGACATTTTTTTTCATTTTTTTTTTTTTCTTCATTTTTGTTTTGTTTACTTTAGGTTGTTCATATATTTTTATACAATAGCTATAAGTTGAATGAATCACAAATTGTGATCTCAAACGTAGTTCAATCTGTTTAACTTATTTTATCTTAAATTTATAATTTAATATTTTGTTTTGTAATTGAACAATGAATATGCTGCAATTATATTTTGATCTTCCCTTTACATTCTTCATTTTTGTTTTGTTTACTTTAGGTTGTTCGTATATTTTTATACAATAGCTATAAGTTGAATGAATCACAAATTGTGATCTCAAACGTAATTCAATCACAATGTGTTCAACTTATTTTATCTTAAATTTATAATTTAATATTTTGTTTTGTAATTGAACAATGAATATGCTGCAATTATATTTTGATCTTCCCTTTACAAGATATTTTCAACCTGATTTTTAAAACTTATTTAAAGCTTCAATGTTCTAAATTTATTTTTTTACACTTCAAAGAATGTAATGGCTGCTGCTTTTATTTTTTTGCCTATCTACTAAAACCCGTGTTTTGTGCATGCTACAAACAATGCATTTAAAGACATTGGAAAATAGTGGGTCAAAAATTGGCGATGGATGCTAGCAAGGTGAAATTGTTCATTTGCAAGCATCACACCTTGTCAATGTTCTTTTAGTCCTTTGCAAGGAAGGAATTCTTCAAGCTAGTTGAGATCTACTTTTCTTTGTACTTTATTCTACTAGAGTGGATGCTTGAGTTGTAATAGCCCTTGCAGCTTATAATTATTACACAAGAATGGGATAGGTGGAGGGACTCCAAGGCGATACAAGGGAAGAGGGTGAAGGAGATTGTGGTTGGTAATATTTTTGGTTAAATGTATGATAGATCACATCTTTTATCTCCCCTATTTTTCAGTGTCATCAAATTTAGCGATTTTTATAGTCCTAGTCTTGGGGAGATCTATGAGTTCATTGATAGCATGCTTGGTCAAATGAAGGCCACCATTTGTGAGAGAGACGCCACCATATAGTTCTACTAGAAGTATATTCATTCCATCATCCAAAAAAGGTGGGAGAAGCTTAACATCCCCTTACACATGACTCATATGCATTGAAACCAAAATTGTATGTTGAGAGACCTCACAAAGTTATTCCCATTGATGACCATGTGGTGGGGAATGGCCTCATGAAGGCCCTTAAGAAAATGTATAATTTGGAGGACACTTCATTGGTCAAAGATGGGTGGATAAGTTTTATTGAATTTTGGTTGCAATAGTTTATCAAGGATTGACAACCACATTTTGGCCTAGGATAAGCCAATAAATTGGTGGTGACTATAGTGACCTTTAGAATTGTTGTACATAATTATCCTTTGTCTTCTCTCATAGGTTTCTAATTCCTTTGCAATCAAGAGGAATTGATCCACATATAGCTTTATCCACTCTCTCAAGAACGAATGTATACCTCTACTAGATTGGAAAAGCTTGTAGTACATAGTGTCTTATGTTTTATTATTTCAACACTTGAATCTAGGAAAAAACTAGCAAGATAGTGGGATTAGAGCTTGAGGAGCTGCAACAACTTGATGGAGAGTAGGATGTGTAATCAATATTCGTTGGGCTTGTATAATGGGATGAGGATACCATTCATTCTAGCAATTATAATGATGAGTAGGAATTTTTTTAATTACCAATGGATGATGGTTGATTTTCGAGCTGGTTGCTAAAATAAAAATAGGTACAAATATCATTTTCTTTTTAATTTTATTCATTTTGAAATTTTGTCACTTATAGACCATAGTTGTGATTCTTATCTCATTTGTACTTGACCTATTAAACTTTGTAATTTTCAATTTTCAACTTTCAGTCTTTCATCAATATAAATATAATATATAATTAAAAATCACAATATCAATTATTTATGTTATTTGATTATCGAATGGGTTATTGGATCTCTTCTTTTTACTTCAAGCTATTTTAAATTTTAAATATTTGTATTTTTAATAGTATTTTATTAGCTTCTCTCCATCTAGAAACTCAAAGAGACAATGATAAATACCAAGTTTTTTTTTTTTGAATGTGTTTATTGGCATGCCTTGACTAAATTGAGAGTGTTTACAAATGGAAGTTTTGTTTGCCCATTAATCTTTAAACAAGTTAATATTTTGTTTTGATGATTGTAAATGCAATTGTGTTCTTAATGATCACCAAACCTATTATATATCTATTGATGGATAGAAAACCATTGCAAAAAACTCCATTCCAACTGATCATGTTCAAACAACAAGTAGATAAGATCAAATGTTGACGCAATTTCCAAAGTAAAGCCAATAATTTGTTTTGAGTGATTATCCCATTTTATAATTTTCCTCATGTTATGCACAATTCTCTCTATTATGTAGTGTTCCATGGGGATATGCCTCTCTCAAAAGATATTTTGTTTTTGGGATGAGCATGTCTAGAAACCTCTAAGAAACTTTAATAAACACTAAGAATGTGGTTTTTGGATGTGTTTATTGACATTACTTCACTTACTTGAGAGTGTTTATGAATGGAAGTTTTGTTTTTCCATATTATCTTTAAACAAGTTAATAATTTGTATTGATGATGATAAATGCTATTGAGTTCTCAATGATCACCAAACCTAATGGATATCTATTGATGGCTAGAAAATTGCTTGCTTCAAACTCCGAGTAGACAAGATCAAATGCTAACACAAATTGCAAAGGAAAGATAATAATTTCTTGAGTAGTTACCTATTTTTTCATAGCCCTCCTATGAGGAATGATTCTATTTATTATGTAGTATTACATGGGGATGTGCCCCCTTAAAAATAGGCCATTTTTGGGATGAGGATATCCTTGGGATTTATGGATGGGGTTGAGATGTCTCCCCAATACCACTTGCAGGGAGGCATCTTTGAGGATGCCCCCTCCCTATAGGGTGTAACCATGGAACTCCCTATCATCCTAGAGAGAGCCATAACATGATTGGGCATCCCTCGAACATCTTGGGGACAATAGGGCATCCCACTGCCCCAACAAGTCATGTCCTTATTTAAAAAAATACTTAATATTTTCTAACCCTAACCCTAATATGCAAGAGCGGCTCACCAACACACCACACCCTAAAAAAGTATAAATGAGATCCCACCCTCAATTGAGATTCCCATTAACAATTTGGCTTTTGCATTGAGCACAAGGAAGAGAAAGATGAAAAGTCTCTATTTTGTCTTTGTTAATCAGCAATTATCAAGCTTTCAAATTCAAAATTGACCTTCACACTTGAATCTTTGTTTGAGTGTTGTTTTTTGCATTTTCCTTTAAAATTGCAATAGGAATATTCAAATAAATGAAATCTAAATGTCAATGAATGTATCATGTTTCTTTTTTCAAATTTTAGATTTTAAAGTGAGTCTTTTGTTTGTTTTGAGGATTTAAATTTAGTATTTATATATGTTGTTCTAACTAGAGTTGATAGATGTTGTTTTTGAAGTTACTTTTTTTTAAAGTTTATTTGAATAATGATAAACTAGATAGTTGATTTTCATTGAATTTTGTGTACCCTTTGCTTCTGCACCTCATGCAATTTGAAGTAACAAAAACATAAATAAAATGAAAATAAAAAATACTCCTTAAGTTTTAAACTATCAACTATCTAATTATTTTTATTTATGAAAATTCTAATTTTTAACTATTATAGTTTTAGTTTTGTTACTTGAATAGTCAAATAAGGATTGTATCTTTTGCTTTTGTGTTTTGTGTGATCTGAAGTACAAGAAAAACAAAAATGAACTACGTGTGTAAAGAACTAGTTGATTATAATTTGTTAATGATTTTTAATTTTAGTATTCTACTATTGGGCTAATCAATTATCAAACAAAATAACTCAAGGTCGAAGGAATAAGGATTGTAACTTTTTAATATCCTCTACTTTTTCTATTTGTTCAACTTGAAGTGAGAAATACAAAAGGAGTATCCTTGTGTCTTGGGTCCTTGCATTAAATTTATTACATAAAGTTAAATCATAAATATCATTCCTTACATTGTTACAACGAGTTGTTATAGCATAAGTGACTATAAGGAGGCTTGGAATCCAAACATTAAAATTCAATTTGAGAATATAGATGAGGGGGGAAGGGAGCTCCAAGGAAGCTAGTTCAAGTGGGAGTGCTACCATTGCCCTTCCAAGCTATTGGAACAATTCGCTAAGGGTCCCTCTGATAAGAATGCCCCTTTATGACAGGTTGCTCCAAGATAGAATTAAACAAGTCTACCAATTTAGGGGGAATTTTGCTATGGAAATATCATTCTTCGTGCTCTTGAATTCTTTGGTAGCATTTCAATACTAAATGCATAACTCCTTTACATCCATGGAAAAAGCATTGGGTTATATGGTATTTTGACACTAAAATAACAAGTAGAGATAAAAAGATTGTATGGTGGCAAATTGGAAATGATGAGCATGACACACCACTTGTTGTGATGCAATTATGGGTTGCTAACACTTTCTAACAACCACAAGTTGCTCTTTTTTCATCAAGTGCAACCTAAGGGAAAATATAGAGTGGCAAGTTCATTTCAAATTCTACCATGGCAAATTTTTTCAACATATAGATAAAAGATGAGGCAAATGATGTCATTGAAAAATTATTCTTTGCCAATGAGATTCCTTTCTATGTTGCTCGCTTTCCTTATTTTAAAGAGGCCACAACTAAGGTGGAAAAAACAAGACCATCATATGTGTCACATGGGAAATGAACAAAGAACCATTATCTTGGAGAAAAAAGTATTCCAAGATAAATATTATTTCTTTTGGAGAAAATGAAGGTCACATAGGTCTCAAGTGGATGTAACATTATCATGGATGGGTGGCTCAAGATTGTGTATTGTCCACTCATAAATACCATGATGACATGTGATAGGACCCTTACTTCCTTAGGGATATTGGTTGTTCAAAGCACTACAAGGATGTCTAGTTTAAGTTTCACATCCTCATAGATGATATTGAAGAGGTTGGCCTTGATAATGTGGTGCTAGTCATGGTAGATGCAACCTATGTGAATGGTAGTAGGGAAGTTGGTTGAAGCTTTCTGCAAGCATATTTTTGGACCTCTTGTAGGGTGCATGTCCTAAACATGCACTAAAGGATATGGGAAAATTTGACCAACACAAATAGGTTGTACTTGATGCAAGAGATGTGCATATGTTTATCTCATAATTACAAGAATCAAACTCGACATGGACTCATTTTGTTGAGTTTTCACTCAAACTTGCTCTTGGATTTGACACTTAGACTCAACAAAGACTTGACAAATGTAAAAATAGAAAAATCCATAGAATACAAGGATCTAAAGCTTTTATATGTTCCATCTACGCTCCTTTCCATTTGTTGTCTCTCTCTTATTATGTTGGTCTCCACCATTTTAAAGATATGAATTGTTTAAGAAATATGAGTAGGCTATGAGTGAAGGAAACACAAGTACAGGTGTATGCAATTTGCATTGAAATATTAGAGATAGATCATATGAAATAATGATTGTGTTTGGCATGTCTACACAAGGAAGGCATCATTTCTAGTTGTGGGAAGAAGGAATGGTAATTTGCACTCAAGTGTTTTAGAGTTTTTTATAGACCTAAATGATTAGTTGTCAAGAGAGCTACATAAAAAAATTGTAAATAGGAGACTAGGACATTGAAATGAATATTTGATAAGTGTTTTGGAGTAGTGATTTTGTTTATAGCTAGCATGACCCTAACATGGACAGAAAGCATGGTAATGGAAAACTCTTGATTTTATTATGTGTATGACTTGATTATTTTTAATATGTGCAAGAAAAAGGTCTCAAATAAATCTTTAATATGATACTTAGTTTTGCTACATTGCTTTTTAGGTGTGTTGCAAGTATGAGAAATTGGTGTTGTCATTGATGTCAACAAGCTTGTGTTGTCATTTGTGTCAACAAGCTTGTGTTGTCATTAGTGTCAACTGTATGAGAAGAAGATTGTTGCAAGAGTATGTGTAGTTGTTGGTAATGTCCATGTTGTTGCATTAATGATGCTTTGATTAGTTGCATTATGTTGTGATTAGTAAGCTTCTGGTGTCAACCTCTAGTGTTGCTTTGATAAGCTTTTGTCCATGGGTCTATGGTTGAGGAAGTGATAAAAATAATTAGGATGTGTTTCTGGTGCTTGATTTCCAAGTCCTTTTGAGAAAATTTGATAAAACATAGGAAACAATGAGTTGCAGTGTTATTCGGGATTGCAGAATAGTGTTCTGGTGTTGCTCTACATTTCTTCTAGGTTGAAGATTTTCCTATGCGCTTCAGATATGTTCAGAGGTGCTCAGAGGTGTTGTATCCAAAACTTGGTGTGTTGGATCGTTGTGCATAAGAAGTTGTGTTCGCCAGTGTGTGAATTATGTATTGCAGTGGTGTCTAGGAGAAATGTTTTTGCTCCATGTTTCTCTATACTTTGGTTTAAGGTCTTTTGCATTTGAAGGCGTGCTAATAGTGTTGGCATCTTTCTTTAGTCGAAGTGTTCAAGGTTTGGTGCTTCTAAAGCCAATTTGTTTGAGTGTACTAGGTGTGTACATTCTTCAGATGAAAGTTGTTGTGAAGAAGTTTGTTGGATTTCAAGGTAATTGTGGAATATTCATGATTGTGTTCAAGTGACATTTGTTATCCATGAGTTGTTATTGGATCAAAGGAAGCATGTACCTAAAATTTAAATGGTGTTTACACGGGTAACGACCGACCTTGTTGTTTACACTAATTGTGGTGGATGTTTATTTCTTGTAGAAGCATTTTATAGCGTAGTGTTATAGATTTGGGTCCGAAATAAGGAGCTGTGTGGTCTACCTTCACTTCTATCCGCCACATAAGTGTTTTGGTGCCAACCTAATTTGAATTTGCTCGGTTGAGGTGCATAGTTGACCTTGGAGAATGTTTTCAAGGTTGAAGATGATATAAATATTAGTTGAGTTGTTGATGGATGTGGAGATAGACAAGTATGATGTGAATATTGAAAATTGCAGTGTTAGAGTGTGAATTTGAGAAGTGTAGTGCACACTTTCATGTGTTAGATTGTTGGATGCAGTGAGCAGAAGGTGTCTACAATTCTTCAATCAAGTTACAAAGGTGTTGGTTATATTGTGGTAGATTTCTCTGTTACATTGAGATGGATTTCTCTATGTAACACTCTTCTCTATCTTCTTTCCTATTTTGGTAGTGAGCATTTGGCAGTGAGCCCTATTGTATTCGGTGTTGAAGTTACTTTATATTGTGAGCTAATCCTCACTGTGGTTTTTCCCATCTTGAGTTTTCCACGTAAATCTGGTGTTCTTTTGTGCATGGTGTTGATTTGATTTAGTTTCTGTTATTTTTTTTCATGCTAAATCATTATAACAAATTAAGGGTTAATTGAATGAATGTGGACCTAGATGTTTGTGAGGTTTTTGAAGCTTTAAGGTACAACTGATTCACCCTCCCCCCTCTCAATTATCTTGTGCATTCAACAATTGGTATCAAAGCAAGGTTCCTTTGAAGAAATCTTAACCGCTTGAGGTAGATTTGGGATGGCATAGAAGAAAGAGATCCATGTGTTTGATGGAACAAATTATGCATTTTGGAAGACAAGGATGGAAGGTTTTTTGGTTTATATTGGATTTGATGTTTGGAAGTTTGTTAAGAATTGATACATTGAACCTACAAATGGTCCAAGTATTGTTGATGAGATCAAAGCCTATGAAAGCAATGGTAAAACAAAGTATGCTCTCTTAAATAGTCTTACTAATTTTGAATTAGTGAAAGTGATGAGTCTAAAAACTGCCAAAGATATTTGGGTAAAGTTAGAAAGCATTTATGAATGAGATGACAAGGTCAAAAAAGCTAAGATGTAGAATCTAAAAATCATGTTTGATAACTTGAGGATGTTTGAAGATGAAAATGTTACAAGCTATATGCAAAGGGTAGATGAAGTTGTCAGCTCTATCAAAGATTTTGGTGGTGAACTCAAAGAAACATAAGTGGTAAAGAAATTTCTCAGAACTCTTCCTAAATCTTATAGTCATAAAGTTTCTACTATTGAGGAATTTGCAAATCTATATCAATATACTAGAGATTAGTTGTATGGTTCTTTAACTGCTTTTGGGATGAGAGAATCTGGTACAAATAGTGGTGCAAAAGTTGAGACTGCTTTAATGTTGGCAAATCAAATTGGGAGGATCTTGATGATATAGAAGCTAACTTTGTAAGGGGAATGAAGAAGAGTATTGGTAAGTATAATGGTAAGTTTTCTTTCAAATGTTTTAGTTGTGGAAAGATAGGTCACTATGCTTCAAGATGTCCAAACAGAGTTTTGAATAACAAAAATAAGGAGAACAAAGGTAAGATGATTAAGAAAAGTTATTATGTTAGAGAAGATGCAAGTATTTCTGATGATGAATCTGATTATGGTGATGATGATGAATGCTTGTCCATGGCTTTAAAAGATGAATTTATTTTTGTTAACTCTAAGAGATGTGTGAAGGAAAGTCTTTCAGAGACAAAGGATAAGATTGAAGGTACTTTAGTATTTTCCTTTCATGCTAGACAAGAAAAAAACTACTGAATCATTGACAGTGGATGCTCTAATCATATGATCGGTGACAAGAATAAGTTTGTTGAACTTGAAAACTATGATGGAGGATGTGTTAGATTTAGTGATGATACTTCTGCTAAGATATGTGGAAAAGGTTCTATCAGTTTTGATGGCAAGCATTATATTGATGATGTTTATTATGTTAAGGGTTTAAGGCATAACCTCTTGAATGTTGGAGAAACGTGTAGCAAAGGATACAATCTTATGTTTCAGGATGATGGTTGTGAGATCAGAAAAGGATCCAAAACTATGGTTGTTGTTGGAAGGACAAATGGAAGTGTTTATCAGCTTAAGGGTGTTGATGGTCATTGGTTTATGATTCAAATTAATGAAAGTTGGTTATGGCACAAGAGGATGTGTCACATCAATTTTGATAACCTAGTAAGAATCAGTTCAGTTCAAGTTGTGAGAGATCTGCCAAAGATTACAAAGCCTATCAATGTTGTTTGCAAAGAGTGTCAAATTGGAAGGCAAGCAAGAGAAGCTTCAAAGTTAAAGAACAATCTACTACCAAACTGTTGGAATCGATACATACAAATATTTGTGGTCCTACAAGAGTAAGAAGTCTTCAAGTTGACATGTATTTCATGTTATTAATTTATTATTCTAGAATGACATGGGTTACTTTTCTCAAAGAAAAATCAAAAGCCCTAGACAAGTTTAAAGTATTTAAAGTTATGGTTGAGAATGAAATGGATATGAAAATCAAATGTTTAAGGTCTGACAGAGGTGGATAGTTCACCTCCAATGAGTTTAACATCTTTTGTGAGAATCATGGCATAAAGAGGCACTTGTCTGCCCCTAGGAATGGAGTAGTTGAAAGGAAGAATATGACTATTCAAGAAGCTGCAAGGACAATGATGAAAGAGGAAAATCTATCAAAAGTCTATTGAAGAGAAGCAATTCATACTACTGTTTATATACTTAACAGAGTTCAAGCAAGAGAAAATAGCACAAAGACTCCCTATGAGCTATGGTATGGAAGGATTCCAACTGTCAAGTAATCTAGAGTGTTTGAAGCAAATGCTATATCAGAAGAGATGAAGATAACTTAGGAAAGTTTGATGCAAGGTCTGATGAAGGTATCTTCCTTGGATACTCTACTAGAAGCAAAGCTTACCGATGCTAAGGATTGTTGAAAGTGCAAGTGTCAAGGTTGATGAAGATTTACAGAAGAATCTAGTGGTAATAGATGGATATGTGTCAGATGAGTCTTCTTGCAAAGAGGAAGAAAAAGCTAAAGAAAAAGAACTACAAATTGAAGAGGAAGAAGCTTTGGAAAAGACTCCTAAAACTCTTAAGTATGTGCAGAAGAATCATTTTGAAGATCGAATCATTGGAGATAAGAGCAAAGATCTAGCAATAAGGAAATCTATTGAAGAATAGGTAAATCTATGTTTGCTTTCTAAAGTTGAACCTATAATAGTGGTTGAGACCTGCAAAGATAAATATTGGATCAAGGCTATGAAAGAATAAATGTTGTAGATTGAAAAGAATCAGACTTGGGAACTTGTCCCAAGACAAACAAACAAAAAATTGATTGGAACTAAGTGGGTATTCAAAAACAAACTAAATGAGAATGAAGAAGTGGTAAGGAACAATGTAAGGTTTGTGTAAAGGCTACTCACAAGTTGAAGGAATAGATTTTGAGGAGACATTTGCTCTAGTGGCAAGAATGGAAGCTATCAAGATGTTTCTGGCTTTTGCAACACATAAGGATTTCAAAGTCTATCAAATGGATGTGAAGTCTACTTTCTTGAATGGAGAATTGGAAGAAGAGGTATACATAGAACAACTAGAAGGATTTTAGTTATCAGACAAACTAGATATGGTTTGCAAATTGAAGAAGGCATTATATGGATTGAAGCAAGCTTCTAAAGCTTGGTATGCAAGGTTGGATAAGTATTTGATACAAGGATTCAATAAAGGTACCATAGATAGCAATATTTAGTTTAACTTGTTGAAAAAGATCAAATCTTGATTGTGGTTGTATATGTTGATGACATAATCTTTGGAGGCAATGAAGTTATGTGCAAGAAGTTTGCAGAGGAAATGCAAAATGAATTTGAAATCTCTATGTTTGGGGAGATGAATTTTTTCCTTGGATTACAAATAAATCAGATAGATAAAGGTATTTTCATTTCACAATTAAAGTATTTCAAGGAAATGTTGAAGAAGTTTGGAATGGAAGATTATAAACCGGTATGTACTCCTACAATTACTGGTTGCAAGCTGAGCAAGAATGATGAATCTCCTAAGGCCGATCAAAGCAAGTATAGATCAATGATTGGTGGATTGCTATATCTAACTGTTACTAGATTGGTTATCATACATGTAGTTTGTCTTATGGCTAGATTTCAAGAAGATCCTAAAGAGTCACATGTTGCAACAGTAAAAAGGATATTCAAATACTTGAAGGGCACTTCAGATTATGGCTTGTGGTATCCAAAGGATATTGATTTTACTTTGAGTGCTTACACAAATGCAGATTGGGTTGGTTGTATGGATGACAAAAAAAGTACAAGTGTTGGTGCATTCTTTCTTGGATGCAGATTGGTGTCATGGCTAAGCAAGAAACAAGATTCGGTATCTTTATCTATTGCAGAGGCAAAGTACATTGCAACATCTTCGTGCACACAAGTATTGTCGATGAGACAAACATTGAAGGATATTATGGTGGTATATGATAAACCAATTTCTATCTTCTGTGACAATACAAGTGATCAATATTTCAAAGAATCCGGTAATGCATTCAAGGATAAAACATATCTCAATCCGATATCACTTTTTGAGAGAGAAGGTTATAGAGAATGAAGTAAAGCTTGAGGATGTTCCTACAAAGGAACAGGTTGTTGATATATTCACTAAGACTCTTCCTAAGGATACATTTGAGTATCTTCGAGAAAAGTTGGGGTTTATTGCCCCTCCTTTGAACTAGATGCATAAGGAGATGCATCAGTCTAGTGGATCTCAAGATTCATTCTTTGGTTTGGACTGATGTTGTTGGCTACCTCTCATGGGGAGTAGGTAGTGACATTGTTGGTTGTTGTACTTAGGGGGAGTGACTGTTGTCCTTATGCAGTGGTTGTTGATTAGTGCAATTGCTAGAAGGTTGATTGATGTCAAAGGAGAAACATAAGTGATGCAAATCTTTTTTCCTTTGCCATTGATGTCAAAGGGGGAGAGAGTCATGTGAAAAGGAAGATAGTTAAAGGGGAGAGAATAATGTGAAAAAGAAAAAGGGAGAATGAAACATGTGAAAAAGATAAGGTGAAAGGGAGAGAGTGAGTAATGAGAAGAGAAAAGGAAATAAGTGTGGATCAAAGTTGTCGTTGATGGCTTTTCACATCATGTGTTGCCATCAATGTCAAAGGGGGAGATTGTTTGAAGAGTATGTGTAGTTGGTATTGTCTATGTTGTTGCATTAATGATGTTTTGATTAGTTGCATTATGTTGTCATTAGTAAGCTTTTGGTGGCAACCTCTAGTGTTACTTTGATAAACTTATATCTATGAATATATGGCTGAGGAAGTGATGAAAATAATGAGGACGTGTTTATGGTGCTTGGTTTCCAAGTGCTTTTGAGAAAATTTGATAAAAAGAGGAAACAATGAGTTGCAATGTTGTTTTGGATTGCAGAATAGTGTTTTGGTGTTGCTTTGCATTTCTTCTAGGTTGAAGACCTTCTTATGTGCTTTGGATATGTTCATCAGAGGTGTTGTATCCAAAATTTGGTGTGTTGGATTGTTGTGCAGAAGAAGTTGTGTTCACCACTATGTGAATTGTGTATTGCAAAGGTGTCTAGGAGAAATTTTTTTGCTTCGCGTTTCTCTATAGTTTGGGTTAAGTTCTTGCGATCTGAAGGTGTGTTGATACTGTTGGTATCTTTCTTCAGTCGAAGTGTTCGAGGTTTGGTGCTTCTAAAGCCAGTTTCTTAAGTTACAATGTATGGCAGAATTTTTAAGTGTACTAGGTGTGTACATTCTTCAGGTGAAAGTTGTTGCGAAGAAGTTTGTTGGATTTCAAGGCAATTGTGGAATATTCCATATTTTGTTCAGGTGACATTTGTTGACCGCGAGTTGTTATTAGATCAAAGGAAGCATGGACTTAAAACTTTAATGGTGTTTACACAAGTAACGGTTGACCTTGGTGTTTACACTAATTACGATGGATGTTTATTGCTTGTAGAAGCATTTATAGCGTAGTGTTATAGATTTGGTCCCAGATAAGGAGTGGTGTGGTTCGCCTTCACTTCTATCTACCACAAAAGTGTTTTGGTGCCGACCTAATTTGAATTTGCACTGTTGAGGTGCATAGCATACCTTGGAGAATGTTTTCAAGGTTGAAGATGATATAAATATGAATTGAGTTTTTGAGGGATGTGGAGATAGACAAGTATGATGTGAATAATGTGAATTGCAGAGTGCTAGAGCACGAATTTGAGAAGTGCAGTGCAAGATTTCATGTGTTAGATTGTTTGATGCAGTGAGAAAAAGGTGTTTACAATTCTTCAATCAAGTTGCAAAGGTGTTGGTGATATTGTGGTGGATTTCTCTATGTAACACTCTTCTCTATCTTCTTTTCTATTCTAGTATTGAGCCTTTTGCAGTGAGCCTTTCTTTCTCTTGGGTAGTGAGCCCTATTGTATTCGGTGTTGATATTACTTTATATTGTGAGCTAATCCTCATCGTGGTTTTTCCCATCTTGGGTTTTCTACGTAAATCTAGTGCTCTTGTGCATGGTGTTGATTTGATTCAGTTTCTATTATTTGTTTTTCATGCTAAATCAATAAAAAAAATTAAGGGTTAATTGAATGAATGTGGATCTTGATGTTTGTGAGGTTTTTGAAGCTTTAAGGTACAACTAATTCAATGCCCCCCCTCTCAATTGTCATGTGCATTCAACAAGGTGTTCCAAGTATGGCAATTGAAGGGGAGAAATTCCTTTTCAACCTCAATATGATTACAATATGGCAATAAATTTCAATAAGGATGATACCAAGTGTGCACCTATCATTTGAGTCGAGAATGAAGTTAAATGTGAAGCTATAGAATTTTGATGTCACATTTTGTATAATTTTTATTATCTTAGCAAGTCTAAATATTCAAGTTCAATCATATAATTATGCTTTGGAAAGCCACTAAGCATATATTATGACAGATTAAGTGTATTTATTGGCTTAGTACAAAGTAGCCTTAGTGGGTGAGGTTACATGGACACATTGATTCTAACTAGGTAGGAGATCAAGATTATAGGATTTCAACTTTTAGATTAGTTTGTCACCTTTTTTTAGGTGTTGTTGCATGGCATTTCTAAAGTTGGTATAAATTACTCTCTAGCGGTTGACGTTACTTCTTTGACATAGTGAGTCTAATTGACATGGAGATCAAGATTAAATGAAAAGTCAACTTTTGGCTTTATTTATCCCCATTGGTTACTATGTTTTTGATTGGTTGAATAAAAAGCAATTTACTATTGTACTTTCCAATATAGAGTTTTACTATATAGATGTGATTGTGGGACTTGAGGCAAAGCGGATTAGAGATGTTCTTGGTGAATTAGAACTTCAATAGCAATAGTAGAGCTAAATTTATTTTTATATATTAACATCCCATCCATATCAAGTGCATGGATAATCAAGGGATATTTATGCCACCAAATTTGGTTTGGGTTCTCTTATAGAGTTAGATTGTTGCACTTAACGAGATTTTGGATACCATGATTACAATAAGTAGCTAAACTAAGAATGTGTTATTCAATTTGAGTATTGAAAGTCTTAGAATGATGTGGTCGACGTCCACATGAAAGTTTTGATAGAAACTAAGTAAAGTTTTCTTCAATAAGAGGAAGGTTAATGTAAAGCACATCATGCTAGTATCCACATATAATAAAATAGGGTGTTAGTACACTTTATTTCTTGGTATTTTCTTAGTGGTTAGTGTGTTATTACTCTATTTATTTCTTGGTATTTTCTTAGCAGTTGACTTGTGGTCTTATAATTATTTTAATTATTATTACTTAAGGGAGTATTTTACATTTTGGAATTTGTATGTTTAGTTTTTTTACCTATAGATATCTATTTATTCTCACAATTTCCTCACCATTTCCCATGATATTGTTTTTTAATTTAATAAATTAATGATATTCGATGCATTTGACATCTCTCTAAATTATCTATACTTTTCTTAGCATTATGTGGAGTAGAAAAGGAAAACATAATTTAAACAACAACATTTTGTTACATGTCTTTAATGTTAAAGACATCCTCTCTATCTTTAAGATTTATGTCCCATTTATTTAATCATGATTATTGATTTGAGAAGTGTATAATACTACATGCTAATATTATTTTATTTAGCTGGATTACCATGAAGTCTATTTTGCAGTGTCATGCCACTCATAAATTCATGTTTGAGGAAGTTTGAACTATATGAATTTTCTATATTTTGGAATCTCTTGGACTTATGAATCGATACTATTTCAGGCGCTCTCTCCGCTAGTTGAAAGAATTCTTCAAAGTGATTTGGACCGCTTTGCAACATTTGCAAAAACATACCAATCTAAATTGCCAACTAAATGAAATCCATCGTGTTATATAATAGGCCTTGTTTGAAGGTGTAATCAAGATCCACAAATTATCTATAACGAATCATGTTATAAGGTTTGATTAATGCAAAATGATTCTATTTTTGATGATTTTTATTTTGTGTGTTCTTATTTATATTTCTAACTATATAAAAATAATGACAATTCTTAAATTTTGGAGGAAGGGATCTTGTTATTTAAAGGATTGATTAATGTCCAGTAGGCTGTCTACAATGAATTGATTGTTTAAAGATTAATTTATGAAAAATAATTATATATTTTTTTGTTTTATAATTTGTCTATTCTTAGAATTTCAAATTTTGTGAGTTGGCTCTTGGATATATGTGTGTATGTGCGTACGTGTGCACGTATGCACATATGTACGTCTCTACGTATGTATGTATGTATGTGCGTACATATGTTTGTTCTTGTTTATATTTTAACTCTATTAAAATATTTCATTCTTATATTTAAGGGAATTGCCAATTTAGTTAAAATGGTTGAATAAGGGTTTATGTAATGATATGATATGTGATTTTGAAATTAGAAATTATGTATTTTCATTAAAATTAGAAATGTTAATAAATGTAAATTTCAAGCTATTAAGCCCAAGGGATTGCATAATGATAAAGTAATTCATTCATAAGTGAATCAAGTTCAAATATTTACACTGCAATAATATCATCCACAATTAAATCGATGTGTTTATGAATGGGGATTTTTCATCCAAAATACAAAAAATCAAACAATTAAAAGAAACTACTATAAACAAAGGAACAAATCTACTAGAATTATTATATGCTTGACTAATTACTATGATATGCAAAAGAGAAACTTCTTCAACCAATGATAAGAGGCAATTGCTATTTTTTTGCATACCAATTATATAATAATAAATGGAATCACATACGTTTTATAATTTAAAGATTTGAAATTTATTTATTTATCATTAGTTATATACACCACTTTTGTTTTGTATTGGTAAATAAATATTTTTTTAGATAGAAAAACACACATAAATGCAAAAAAATAAAAATAACGGTAAATGAAACATAAAGAAAAATTATATTTTTGCTTAATTAAATAGAAGCTTCAAAGATTTAGACTCGATTTTCCTTCTAAGAGGATGATGAGGATTCAATTAAAGATATACCTTTGCATTTTCTACTCAAAGATAAAGGAAAGAATAGTTTGATATGTGAGATGAAAAGCAATAAATACTTAGGAATTTTTAATTTTTTAGTATTATTTTGCACTAATTTGTTGAAATGAGACAGTATGGAGTAGCCTCATTTATCTTGGACCTTTGTCAATTATCCAAAACAAGAAGCTTGTATAATTGTACACAAATACTAGTTGCTCTTTTTAAAAGGGGAGTTTCCTTGATTATTATTGAATGATTTTAGGAATGCCTTTGATCTATAATTGTCTTGCATATTTTTAAATTACACCCTTATAACATAAATTTTAAGATTGTCTATGTGTTGATCTAATGTGAATATTAAATTTAGCATTATGAGTTGCCATTTAAACCTTTTTCAAATTTCATTATTTATGATTATAAAATACTCATGTTGAAAGTTCATCTTATATATTTATGTGTCGCTTCCATACAAATTTTATATTATATGAGTGTTTTTACTATAATTAGTTTTTATAGATTGAAAGTTATAAATAAAGTAAAGTGAACGTTAAATTATAGTATTTATTCTATGAGGTTGAAATGAAAACTATGTATAAGACAAATTATCGAGAAAGTACATAGCATAATATTAATTGACAATTTCCTTGTGAGATACAACATACAAAATCATAACAAAAGTAATAGTGAATAGATTAGAAGATGGTTTTACCAAATATCATATTAGAACATAGTGGATTTTCCCTTGTAAGATCAATTGTTCAAGGAATAATTCTAGCCCATGAGGTCATACACAGTTAAGTATGCTAATGTAGAGACAATGATAATCAAACTTGACATCAAGAAAGCTTATGAACAAGTGGATCGACACTTTCTCTTAAAGGTACTGGAGACATTTAGATTTTGTGAAACATGGTTGAGATGGTCTAATAGTTGCATTTCTAGCCCAAGATTCTTGATCTTGATTAATGGCATCTCGCAGGGTTTTTTTCCATCTTCATGAAGTATTAGATAAGGTGATCTAATATCCTCATTTTGTAGTGCCCCACCATGGAACCCATTGAACATTAGCTCAAAAGACATGGGGTAAATTTTTTTAAGTACAACTTATGAAACATTAGTGGAACTAGGCACATTAGGTCAACACATGGCGTCTCGTTGCAACGTGATGTCGCACAAGTTGAAGACTAGTACCTCACAACACCCTTGACCTATTAGGGATGTTGGAAACACTAACTAGACTAACCATGAAGGATTTCACCCTTTCCAAGTCTTCATAAGACTAAGAACAATTTCCCTAGGCCTAGGTTTAACAACCGAGCAACTTCAAAAGAATACTTGCAAAATAATGCAAGATAACACAAGTCCTCAATGATGACACTTGAGGACTAGGTCAAGGTACTACTAGACCCTCGAGACCATGATGAACAAATTTCATTTACATGGTTTTCCCATATGAGGTCCCAAAACCTAGAGGGAAGATCAAATTACGAGATGGAGATAATTTGACTAGGTTATGAAGGCCATATGACTAAAAAAGTCAAAATGGGAAATATGCAAGGTGGAAAAATTATTCGTCGGTGGCATTGGGCTAGGAAAACCATTGGCTATATGTGGTAGAGAGGGTAACATTATTTTTTTGTATGGGGACGAGGCTGCCCAAGTACAGGACAAGGATGCCTGAATAATGTTAACCAAAATTTTGAGTTTTAAGCCTACAAGAGTAGGCCACTCCATTGAGTACAAGGCTGCCCAAGTAGGCTTAGTTGAATTTTGGGCACTTCGGGTCAATTCTGGGTGGGATAGGGTTGCACAGGTACAGTACCAAGTCGTCCAATTGCGAAATAAGGTATCTAAATTCATTTTAGCCTTTGCATAGTACAATAATGAAAACCATAAAACAATCGTGCTCGGTTCCAATACCAAGACATGTAATTAGACCAATACTCTTTTCGATTACCAAAATTGCATTTTATCTCAATGAGAGGTCCATTATCATCGATATTACAATGCGCACGAAAGGAAAGTATCTAATTGCAAGAATTAAACTATGTTGAACATGGTACCATGATGCATCTCGATCCATGAACCTCTTGTCTCCAATGGTGGTTACCACTCTACCTAACCATGTGATACTTGTAGGCTCACCCCACCATGCTAGGAGATAGTCACAAGGCCCAAACACACACATACACAATACACATGGGGAGAAGGGTATACACACATAAAACATGGAGAATACACGACATCAAAAATTCAATAAAGTTAACACCAACATCAAAAGGAATTACACTTCTTTTAGGTGCTACTCAATCTACTCTAAGGTTGAATATTAGAGAGCAAGAGAGGGAATGTCATTGCAGACACTCACATGGGGCTCAATGCAGAACTAAGTATCCTTTTGTACAAACAAGGATACTTGACCTTACAAGTTTGGCACTCCCTAGGCGACTTGTCTTCCTCGATCATCCTTAGTCTATAACGAGCACTCAAGGCATGAGAGGGATATCCATTACCTTAATTAGTTTGTTACCCATTTTTCATTAGTTATCACTTGTTAAGAAAACTACCCACACTATGATTACCTATGCACCATTTTGGGTCGGGTTCATATTGGGATCCACTCCCATAACTCTCTCTAATACTTAAACCCTAAGCTCACCACACCCTCCAATGAGTGGCATGAAAACCAATACAAAATTTCCAAGTTTATCCAATTTTCATTACATGTTTTTACAACACATATTTCCATATTCTATGAAGTATACCTTCATCCAAACATTCTAAAACATCCAATTTCATTGAAAACTTTCAAATTTTCTTAATATTTCTACAAGCCAAAAACCAAAAAAATCCCAAATACTCCTTTAAAGTTTCACCAAGATTTGAATTTTCAAAATTAACAAATCTAAAGATGCCCTTTGGTAGAAAAGTGTCCAACACCCCTTTTAAACTATAAAACATTCATTTTGCACAATTCCCAAAAAATTGGGCATTATAACCTTGTATTTTGGAAAATCTAAAAAATAAATTGAAAACAACCAATTTAACATGCTAAATTGCAAATTGACATATGTTGGGAGGATTATATAGTTCCCTAAACCTATTCTCAGACACAAAATTGAAATAAATTAATTAAATTAATAGAAACAAGAAAAATAACTCAATTCTCTTCAAATTTTGGAATGAAGTGTATGTCACGCACGCCAAATGAGAGCTCACAAGAACTAGCAAAACACCCTTTTCTCCCAATTCCTAATTTTGACTTCGTCAAATTCCTCCTCCAATTGCACTCCCAATCAACAAAATACAAATTTTCCCAAAAGAGGGTTTTTCTCACACATGTTTCTTCACAAATAAAACATAACACAAAAAATGAAATGATTTTCCCTATTTACCCTTTTCAAATCTCAATTAAAAATTAATTTAATTTATATTTTTCATTTCTTAATTTGAAATGCCCTCAAATTTTCCCCAAATCCAAATAATCAATTAAATCCATTTCCAAGCATCATTTAACATTTAAATTTACCATTAAATCCATATAAGCATAAAATTTGAATTAAATGCACGAAAATTTAATAAAACAACACACTTTCACTAGACTTCCAAAAGAAGGGTACGGTATCCAGTCAATATGGGTAGGATAATGGGAAGTCACACTTGAATCAAGTATGACGGGTAAGGCTAACATTTACTGCCAATGTGACATCTCCCATATAATCACCATTGAGGAATAACTCAGACCTATGAAGCTAGGTGGAAATTTTTTGTATACATGTATCCACTCAAGGCACATCAAGTGTACCTATGCATATACATAATAGTCGAAACACATACAATTCTCGAATGGGGTATACAACATAATCATAAAACACCCATCCAAACATACATGTGCATAATCATCAAAATAAAACAACAAAATCCATCATAACATTAACCATACTATAATTGTATCGAAGGGTGCACCCAAAATTGATGCCAATACAAAATAATGATGCTACGAATAATCTTGAATCAAATATATAGTTATAAGGATACGATCAAATCCAAAAATATACTAAAGATCACAAACATGCAAGGCACTACATGTTATTATTCATCACCATGGTCGAGGTCTTGGGTAGAAAAATCAACAAGTAGAAAGAAAAACAACACTAGAAAGGAATAAGAATTGCTCCTAGGGTGGAACCTGTATCACATCAACAATTTGTTGGTGACAATGATTTTTGGAGTTTCTATAAAAAGGGAAGCAAGAGTGTAAATGCAGCACTAGACAAATACACGCATCAAGACAAAAAAATTAGCTGGAGGAAATCCAACATCTTTAACACAAAAAAAGAAGCAAAAATAAATAGCCTTGATTCTTGGATTCAAAACAAGTCAACTCTCAAGAAGTTTCTTGGGAATTTTTCTTTTCTTTGGAGCTAACAAGTCTATACTATGGGACTCATTACTTTCCAGTTGCCTATCCAAACTTGAATCATGGAGAGGAAAATGGCTATCTTCTATGGGTAGAATCCTCATGTTAAAATCACTAATATTAGCAATCTCTATCTATTTCATGTCATGCCTAAAATTCCCAAGAAAAATAGGTGACCTCAAAAAAGAGAATGCGAACTTTCTAGAGTGGGAATTCAGGAAATAAAAAAAATATGCTCATTGCATGGGACAATCTATGCAAGCCTAAGGACACTGGCAATGTTGGATTAAGATGATGGATGACCCTAAACTATACTATTGGTGTCAAATTGGTTTGGAGCATGTATAGTAACTCACACCAAAAGTGGGCCAAAACCTTACATAATAAGTACTTGGACTCAGCAAATCCATCTCAAATTTTCACTGTGGAAAACTCTCCTTTTGGCTTCACAATATGGAACTTCATGATATCCTGTAGAAACTTGGTTACCAACCATCTAACTTGGGATGTTAATAATGGAAAAATGGTCTCTTTTTGGGAGGATTCATGGGAGGGGCATCAAGCCTTGGTGATGATCCTTGATCTTGAAGAAGCCACAATATGCCTCACTAACATGGGGAAAAAAAATATGTGATTATGTCAAGAAATTTGACACAAATGGTGTGACAAAATGGAAGTGGAAATCTTTCCATTAAACTTCCTAGAGCCTCAAAAAGAAAAACTTTAAGAAGATGCTTGATGACCGAAGGATTATTTTGTCAACGAAGGAGGACATCATCAGATGGTGTGGTGCAAAATTAGGAAAGTATAATGTCAAAATATGATACATGTTGGCTGAAGTAGCTACCAAGAAAAAGGATTGGCCAACCCATCTTTGTTGAAGTATCAAATGTCTCCCAAAGGTTGGTGTATTTGCATGGGTTGCTATCCAAAGAAGAATCATGGTTGGTGACATAATCTAGAAAATCGGCTTTAATGGACCCCACAACTGCCCATTATGTAAGGAGGAGGAAACATCAAACCATACTATCCTAAACTATGAAATGGCACAATATTGTTTCTGATAAGGTAAGCAACATTTACAGGGTGTTGTACCCTTTACACGGAGGGCCCTCAGGGCCAAAAAGAAGCTAGTTCAAAACAAGACATGAACTAGAAAGAGCTAACAAATAGAGCCACAAGGCTCGATAGAATAGGCTTGACAGGCCACACACAGAATAGTACCACAACATGAACAACCAACAAACAGCATGTCGGAAGAAGTATTGGGACTAGACAACCCCAAAAATTGGGGGGATAGAACTGACTCTTAAAACCCGAGGTTGCAGTTTGGGGATTCCTTTCTGTTTTTTTCTACACAATAGACCAAGAAGGCTTGGAACCAAGGTTAACTGAGCGAGACGAGATAAGCCATTCATCCACAACCACAACGGACAAAGAGCCTCCACGCAGCAAAGCTGGCAGCGCAGAAGAGGAGTCAGGAGCATTCGGGGGATCGATAGTAGTGTTCAGCGAGGGACGAGCAGTATTAGTCGGCACAATGATAATAGATCTTGGCAATGGCTCCACAAAAGGGATAACCGGAGAAGGAACCTAGGGAGCCACCACCACCAAGGAAGAGTTCTCCTTAGAGGGATCCTCCGAAGGAGGAGAGCCCACCGTGAGATGGTCTGAGAGAGTATCCTTCCACCAGGTAGCAGTACCTTTGCAATGAGCAAGGGGGCAACCAAAGGCTAAATGACCAATAGAAAAACAACGCTTGCACCGAAAAGGGAGTGCCTCATAGTCCAGAAGTTGCTTCCAAGAACTGTCCTCCACCATCAAGACCACATCACCATGTAGAGGTTTGAAGATATCCAAATTGATTAAAATACGAGCCACCATAGTATACCCAAGATCCCGAGATGTAGAATCCACCTTCAAAAAACTACCAATGGCATTGTCAATAGCTTCGAAACAAGAATCCTCCCAAAACTGGAGAGGGAGAGGGAGATTCGACAGACGAATCCAAAGTGATATGATATTTAGAGGCTTCGTAAGAGGATTGAACGAGCGAGACCAAGGCCAAATGAACAACAAATGAACACCCCACATCCACACTCGGTCAAGGGGTTGGAAAGGGGTGATGAAGAAATTAAATTGGTAAAGCCCATTGCCACAAGACCTATCGATTTTCAATATGTAGCCAACCTTGCATAAAAAAGAAACTTTTAACAACTTATGGACAACTTGTCTATCCTTAATTATTAGGGAATTATAAAAGGAAAGGAACAAAAGAATATCCAAGGGAAAGAAATGTCCAAGGAAGCACTCGCAAGAAATATGAAAATTGATATAATGAAAGTAAATAATGCGATAGAAAACCTGGCCTGACCTCAACAACTATTCATGGCATGGGATAGAAAAATGAGAATAAAGGCTCGACCTTATTGTCTGCCCCACGCCCTTCCCCCTCCCCCCTCGCCCACGCCCGCCTTTCATGGGGTTGCTCGGTGCCAATATGAAAGTTGATACTCCATAGGTGCCACCTAATTTAGAATGGACCAAAGTAAACTTCAATGACACATCTTGTACAAATTCGAGCAAATTCAGAGGAGATTGTGTGGTCAGAGACCATGAGGAAAATATCTTGGCCCTAACAACAACAAAAAAAACTCAAAAAAGCTTCTGGAGTTGATCCGAGAAACTTTATCTCAATTTAGAGAGTTTAAAATTTCCCACACCTACCATAAGGCCAAACAACCACATGACCAATTGGGCAGTCGACCTGTGTTGCCAAGAAATGTTCTTGGACATTACGAATCTTGGAACCAACACCTTCATACTCCCGCCACATGCACCGTAACACATCAAATAGCAATCATGAAAGTTTAATCCTCTGAACTAGAGTGTGCGTGGAGGAATTGTGAAGTACTTGACATTACAAACATGATGAGAAATTATTGTAGCTTTCCTTCAAAACATCATTGTCGAGAGCCATTCATTAATTCATTGCATTTTTCTCCCAATAAGGGATACTATGATTTGCTTTACGGAAAGGAAACAATAGATGGCTTTCATGGGAATAGTTACAGAGGCCAAGATGGAATAGTTCTAGGTGACTTGTATGTGAATTCCACATACAAATACCATGTAAATTTTGATGTGGCTTCAATGTTCCTGGTTGCACTCCTTGACTGTGGGGAAGATAAGGAATGTGTTAAGATGGTGATGAATAAGCTGATGAAGGCGAAATGGTGCGAAGGTATGATAAACTATTTGGACAGAGCAATTTTTGGTATCGGATTGCAGCCAAGCAATGGGATTTGGCCTCGCTTAACCTGTGAATATAATGGTCTTTGGATCCTTATTATTACCCATGCCTCTGGAGCAGATGATAAGTCTTGGTGCACGAAGGTCAAGTGGGGCATTGGCTTCTTGAAGGTGGTTGTTGGGGTTACCTGTTTTGGCGAGGTGGACCAGTCTTTTGTGTGGGCTCATTACTTGGAAGATGAAGAGGCTATGGAAAGATGCTGCTAAGGATGGTGAGAGTGTTTCATGGCTCCTCTAGTTTTTGGTCTTATAGACATTATTGTAAATATTTATTGGGTCAATTTTGTATATTGGCCCCATAGAAGTTTTATACCTTGATGTATGCAATATTGAATAGAAATTATGCAATAGTATGTAATATGAGACCTTTTTATATAAGGATCCTCCCTAGATTGATATAGTATTCTCTACAATTAGAAAGTGTATGGTCTTTCAGGTCCTACTAGGTGATTAGAAACTTCCAAAAAAAAATTATATCAATATATTTGGGTGTGGCTATATAGTGTCACTTTTACTGATAAAAAGAATAAGAAGAATTATGCATAATTTTATCTCTTAAAGTATTCATTTCATACAAACTATATATTATGTGGGTTATTTTATAATAGATTGAAAGCTATAAATAAAGTGAAGTTAACATTAAATTATAGTATTTACTTTATGATGTTGAAATGAAAACAATGTGAAAAACGAACATTTGAGAATATAAAAATCATAATATTATATAATGAGCTATGCAAGGCATATGTGATATGATAGAGAAATTCAATGCTAGAAAGTTGTAGCAAATTGAGGTTGTGTGTCTTTATGTCAACTTAAATTTCCAAGATTATATCCTTAGGCTTTTCTTTGGCACCACCAAGAATATTACGAGACCATAATCGCACCTTTTCACTAATTCGTTGCTTACAATGCTACAAATACCAAATAAAGTTTGCTGACACTTGGTTGTAATGTAAATGTAATTTCCATATCTAACTATGGTGGAAAACACAATCCAGTGTAAGAGGTTGTGAGCATACCTATCAACAACTAGATCACCAAATGGGCTTGAATAGATTAAATTGACATTTTATCTCAAAAAAAATGAATGTGGGATATTCTAGCTTCTATTATGAGTGATGCAGATTCTCCCTTACCATACTTGGATGAATTATATGCTTTCCAAACATGCACATCCTCTTCATGGTTGCAATCACATTGTTTGTTAGAAATGACAAGGTCTATTTTCAATGGTAGATATAGTGAGCACCAAATTTGTTGCATGTCCTAGTTTTTCCAAAATCAAACAAGTTAGAGGGGTTGCCTCAAGTTTTCCATTGTCTTCCTTGAAATTTGTTTATTTTTTGCAATAGCCTTTTCAATGTCTACATCATTTAAAGTGAGTGTTTAATATGTGCTTGAATGTTTGATTGCCAAATTAAAATGTCTAACTAAATATAGGCTAAATTTATTTGATTCAAATAATCCTTTTCTAGGAATGACAACACAATAAGAAGGATTTTTGTAGTCCTCAAAAGTTCATATAGTGAATGGATAAGGCAATACTTTCTACCTTCTTTATTAGACTTTATTTCCTATGTCTTTTTAATAGGGGTGTATCTAATTTTACAATCTTCTAATTAGATTATTTTATTTTTGATAAAGTAAGCAGCATTTATAGGGTGTTGTACCCTTTACACGAAGAGCCCTTGGGGCCAAAGGAAGCTAGTTCAAAACAGGACATGAACTAGAAAGAGAAGAATATGCCAAAACTGCAAGCCACACATAGAATAGAACCAAGACATGAACAGTAGACAGACAACATGTCGAACGATAAACGAGGACTAGACAACCCCAAAATTTGAGGGATCTGATCTGACTCCCAAAACTTGAGGTCGCGGTTTGGGGAGTCCCTTCTTCTTTCTCTGCACAATAGACCAAGATGGCTCGAGAACTAAGTCCACTGAGCGAGGCGAGATAAGCGGATCCTCAACAACCACCAAGGGCAAAGAGCCACCACATAGCAAAGCTGACAACACAGAAGAGGAGACAGGAGCATTCAAAGGATCAGTAGAAGCATTCATCAAGGGACGGACAGGCGTTGCCGAAACAACAATAGAAAATTGGGGCAACAATGGTTCTATGGAAGGGATAGTTGGAGGAGAATCTTAGGGAGACATAGTCTCCAAGGAAGAACCAGTCAAGGGAGGGGTGTCCTCCCTGGAGGAACCATCCAAAGAGGGAGAGCCCATTGTGAGATGTCGAAAAGAGCATCCTTCCACCAAGTAGCAGTGCCCTTGCAATGAGCAAGAGGGTAGCCAGAGGCCAAATGACCAATAGAGAAACAACACCTGCACCAAAAAGGGAGCCCCTCATAGTCCAAAAGTTGCTTCCAAGGCCCATCCTCCACCATCAAGACCACATCACCATGGAGAGGTTTGGAGATTTCCAATCAACTAAAATACGAGCCACCATAGTATGCCCAAGATCCTGAGACGTAGAGTCCTCTTTTAAAAAGCAACCAATGGCATTACTAATATCTTCAAAACAAGAATTCTCCCAAAACTGGATAGGGAGGTTCAGTAGTTGGAACCAAACAGGCCTGACATTTAGCAGCTCTGTGAGAGGATTGAAAGAGTGTGACCAAGGTTGAATGAACAATGAATGAATACCCCACATCCACCCCCTATCTAGCACCCGGTCACATTCCTTGGAGGAAGCAAAGGTTGCAAAGAAAAAACCTCTCGTGCTAGGATAGAGATCAATCTACCCAAAAACAATAGGCTTCTAAGAAACAAAAACCCACTCATGGAGATCAAGAAGGGAGGGCCACAAGCCGTTAAACTTGCAAACCACATTGTTAAACAATTAGAGTATTTTGTTTCAACTAGTTCCCTTAAGCTTTTCTATGGTAGTGAGTACCTATATTTTTACTTCTTTTATTTCCTCTAAAAGCTTAGATTTTCCCAAATGATGTCTTGACACTTGTTTGCAATGTGAATCTTTGTGATTTTTGTGGTGGCTCATAATTTTTTGTCATAAAAATCATCTGACCTATTTGAGTGCCTCAAGTTACATAAGAATGTATATTGTTGAAAAGTCAGAATTTATTTTTCTTTCTCAAGAAGACATTTTTGTGATTGAGTGTGCATTGTTTGGGAACTTTCTCTCAATGAGTTCCCTTCATAGTTTTCCCTTATAATAACAAGCATAATACATAATAAAAAACATAAAGCACCTCAAATTTCATGAAAAGAATATATATGTGAGTACCTCTAGTGTGGAGTTTAGGGGTGATAGAAATGTGAGTAGAGAAAATAGGTCCAAAGAGGGTATAGAAAATTAGGTACCAAAATTTGGACATGAAAAATTTGGTTGCATGATGCCACACATTTGGATTCTAGTGTGAGAATAGTAGATCCAAGAGAATAAAAGCAATAACATTGATATTAAAGGGATGAAATGAGGTATAGATATAGAGTTTGGGTGATAGCTTGATTTTTTATAATGGAGTACATAGGGCCATTTTAATGGGAAAACCTCTCAAATGCTTAAGTTAAATTTGACTCATACTAATGTGATGCTGAAAACAATATGTAACATCTATTTATAGCTCAATTAGGTTGAAATAATCCTATAACACTTAAGGAGGTTGGATAGTAAAAAGTAAGAACTTTCACATGATCAAGATGAATTGTGGATGCATCAAATAAATCTTATATAATCCATCCATACATATGACATGTAAATGTTATGACCCTTCTCGGCCATTAATTTTTTCATAAGATTTCTTGAAAATATGCTCTAATTTTGTAATCTTTTAATGTAACACCATATAACTTGCATATAAATATAATGTGTATCATAAGTTAATTTGTGAAAATAAATAGTACATCACATTTTCTCAATAAAAAAATCAAACACATTCAATAAGTAAATACACTAAACAGTAAAGTTGTGTATTTTTCAATCTTGATAAGTGAGTGTGATTGCATGCAAGGCTTACAGGAACATAATACCATAAATCCATTTAGTACTCTTATGAATATTTTGTGTGCCACATGATAAAATGGCATTAGCCTAATAAGTGCCATCCCATACATATCAAGATTTAGTAACCATATACTAACAAGCATCTAATCATTTATATACATATCAAATCATGAATTCATATTACTTTAGTAAACTTAGTTTGACTATCATGATTCAATCCCATAAGTTCTTTGTAGGAATCCATCTAACAACTATGGCTTAGGTGCCCAATTATCCCATGTGACTCGCAAGTTAAATCCATTATACTTTTGAAAAATATTTGCAAATGAAGATCAACCCTCCTAAGTTTGATCAATGTAGAGTCATAATATTTAAATTTTATATTGTTAAATAAATAATTATTTAATAATTTATGTTGAGATCTCTACTCTTTGGGATAAGATAAAAAATATCCCGCCTTAGGTTTGAATCTCATACTAATAGATAAGTGAATGTGATCCACCTTGCGATATATTGGAATTCACCACGAGTATTTAATGGTCACATTATAATCATAATACACATCTAACATAGTTGTGTGATCATATATTCCCATGTAAAACTATATATATTTTGAAGTATTAAATCCATGTGTGTCTTCTAATTGGTAATCACATTTAATAGTGAAGTAATATGTAATCATCATACACATCTAATATAGTTGTGTGATCATATATTCCCATGTAAAACTATTTAGTTTTTGAAAACATTTGAAATTCTAATTTAGGATTTCCCTAATCTCGTGATATCTTTATATAAGATTATATTTCTCATTTCATTCACGACATCTTGTTTAATTTTTTTTTAAAGAATGTCAGTTTGTAAGCTTTATCCAAATATTAATTTTCCTTTGATGACTATATATATCTCATTGTATTAATTTGGATTCTCTAACATTCCCATGACATAATGAGTTACTTTAGTCACATAGTTTTAAATTTGAATATTAATATATAGTTTTATAGTTTCCATTACTTTATTCCAACCAATAAAGATATTGAAGTTCAATGAAACCTATTAATGCCAACATATAAGGATCAATACTCTAGATCAAAAAGAATTTTATAATTACATCCATAATTTTAATTTATTTATCACATATTTTACATCATTTTTTGTCATAGAATTTATATATTTTCTAGCTTTATCACACACACCTAGAAGTTATCACACTTGAGTTCATCCCATGTGTAGGGCTATCATGTTTGAGTTAGTTAAGCTTTCTTTCGTCTAATCCATTTTTTTAGATTAGAACAATCACTTCAAATAATCATTATTCACAATAGTAAGACATTCTCTACTTGATATATTTTACAAATTTTAAAATAAGATGAGTTACAATTTCAATTTAATCATATCTAATGTCTTAATTCTATGTAAGTACAATAATTCATTTAGTTTCTCTAGGACCTTATAAATAAGGTAAGAAAAACCTACCATTTCCTATTTACCAATTAGATTAAGGTTTATTCTTAAGATGTTGACACTGATATCTCATAGTTATTGCTCGCTTTAACATAATCTATACGAGGTTATGTTCAATGCAATAATGACGATATGTAAGATTATCTACCTCATTCAAACATTCAAAGTGGAATAAAAAACTACATTGTATATAATAGCTAACAATCCAATCAGAATAAAAAACTATATCGTATATAATAGCTAACAATCCAATCATACTTCAAAATTAACAATAATTGAATCCTAAATAAGGTGAAGTTCTTAAGTCACGTGATTTTCACCCTACTAACTATATAAGTATTGATATAATAATTTAACATTCAATATAGAAAATATTCTATTAGCAATGCTAGTTAATGTAGGAAACTATTTAACTCACTCCATACCATACAAAATTATCCATGTTAATAAATCCAGCCAAATATGTGAATCAAACCAATCAACCTAGTCATTCATAAGTCATTCACTAGTTCTTGTCAATGTATTGTAAAAAATTCTAAATTAGTTATAGATCAAGGTTACACCATAATTGCCTTTTTACTATTGCACGTTGTGTTATAATGATGATCTAAGGTTATCATATTCAATATAACTATCAATTTTTTGACTAAATTCTTCTTCAACTATAATTGTCAATTATTCTTATTAAGCATTTAGTCACTAATTGGATGAATAATGGCACTAGTTTTACAAGTTGAGATAAGATTTTTGGTCCCAAGAATTGTTTCTATTCTTTTAAATTTGATTGAAGTGTATGATAAAAATTAATTCATGTCCCTATTTCCCTTTCTAAAACTCTCTCATTCAACTCTTATTTTCTATTTATTCCATGAAATATGTCTACTCTCCGAGGATCAAGAAAGTATTTATATATAATTTTATTAGTAGTTTCACAAGATCTTCTGCCAAAATCTTACAAAATCACTTTCAATATTATACATGTTTTTTCAAGAAAATATTTAAGGCATTATGTGTGTGTGCATTCATATGTGTGTGGAACTTTAATGGAATTAAATAGCTCCTTATCCTAATGACTTATCAAGTTCTATTTTTAAGTCCTTTTACAATGCTTATTTATAAGAATTTTTTTTTCTTAAATGTTAAAACCAAACATCTTCATTTGACTAGGTAATGAATCATAATTAATTATTATGAAACGAAATTATTTGGTTAATTTGAATAATACAATTAATTAGTTAAATTGAATGCAATTTTTTATGATAGATATTAGGTTATATAATGAGGTCTTGGCCCACAACAAAATAGAAAACTCAAATAATAATTCTACTAAAATCTTGTTATAATTAACCACATAGTGGCATAAAAGACTCATGTCAAACCTTTTTTGTGGTGTGATCTAAGAACCATATGCCCCATAAACTTTTTGGGGTCGAATTTCTTATTTTACACTTTTGTCCAACATACTGAATCATCCTCGTCATTATAATTTAATGATATTGGGGAATCAAAAATTAATAGATTAATTGTATCCAAAAGAGAGTTCATAGTGTTATCACCAAATCCTCATTCCTCGGCATTTGTCAAACCCATGGGCCAAGAGGTCTTACTAAATTTACAAGGTATTGGAATGGGGATTGTAGGAACTATCAATTTAGAGCCTCTAGCTATAGATATAGAAGAAGAAACAATAACTTGATATTTCTAGAAGGAATATTAATTAGGGAACATAAATATAGAGCCCCAATAGGATAATCTATAGAAGGTTGATTACCAAGATGTTGAACTAAATTATTATCCACTTAGGCTTGTTTTGAGATATTTTGCCACCATCTTTGAAGATGTCCACAACCACATCATTTGTAGATTAGTAGTGACTAGCCCCACCTATGGTAAACATGCATTTTCAAAGGATATTTTCCTTGTTTCTTTAGAGATGGCAATGGAGAAGAGTGTCCAACCCATGAGAAGATTCAAGATTCAAGTGCTTAACAATTAAATGGACTAACATAGTCCTTTCCACCAAATTTTATTTTTTACGAGGATGGATTACCATCTTAACAATCCATGGATATATGATGTGGGAGCATTTGAGCCAACAGGCAATCTTGTATCAACCTAAAAATATTTCCTTTCTTTGCTTTCAGTTATGTTACATTTTTTATTTCTATTGGTTTTTGGGTTATGGCTTTAGGTATTTTGAAAGGCAGATTGGATCAAATTGTGTGCATCACCTTGTAGAGGAGCCTAATGTGTATCTACAAATTTAATTTGGTGAGAATTGGGCTCAATTTGGTTAAGTTATGGCTTTACAATTTTTGAGTTTGTTACTAGTTTACAAAATTTTGGGTTGTTGAACCTACCCTTATGCGGACGTTTGGTCTACTTTGAGCCTATATAGAGATTTTTTTTTGAACTAACAATTTTTAATAGGTTACAGTGTATTTGACTAGTGTTGATGTGTTTTCATGCATGACTGACATCAAAAGGTTTTTCCATATTCACATAAATCTCTTCATCAAGTGAATTGGATTCTTTTATATTGGCTAAATACCTTCAATTAGTTCCAATGTTATTCTTTCACAAACCAATACCGATGGGATTTTTCGCATCTACAAGAACTTTAGGGTAATTTATCTTGTGGGAACTTCTTGTCATCTGACTCTTTTAGGAGTTTCATATCCAATAAAATTTTGTAGGTTTCTCATGGTCATCTGAAATTTGTGAGTAAAATCAAGTGCACTAAAAATTTAAAGGTTTAATCAACTAATTCTGGTGAATAACTCCAATGATGATGTTAGCATGACATAAGCCAACTTCAACAAGATGATGACGTCAACATGTATGATTGTGAAGTTTTGTTGGCCTACTGAACATGAAGCAGAATGTCCTGTATGATCTAGTCAATTGTAGATTTTTTGCTTGCTACTAAATCCATTTACTTTCAACATGTTGTTGCACTTGTGGACTTTTGACTTGCTACTGCATTTTTTCATTCTTGTTGTGATCCCTTTAAAATGTTACTCCTAATGTGAGATGCTAGATAAAAGTTAATAATGCAATGAGAAGAAGTAACAAGATAAAAGGGCACCTCAATAAGATTAGCCTAAGAAAATGGACAATATGAAAGCAAGATAAAACAAATGGAATGCTTCTTATACCTTCATGTTGTTGCTTCCTTGGTTGGCCCTTGATCTTTGAAATCTTGTGTGCTCCTTGGATGGCAATGAAGTTGAATGGATGCAAGATGAATTGATGATGCTAAATGTTATGATAAATGAGAGCTTGAATGACAATTTTGCAAGAGTTTTGTTGCAAAAGACTTGATCCCCAAATTGAAGGAAATGAGGGGGTATTTATAGGCTAATGGGAATTCCCTAGAGAATTCAATGGTTGAGATTGATCCAACAAGATCAAGATGAAGGGATATGGTGAGTTGAGGACTCACAAGCCCTCACATCTTGACATGTGGAATGTGAGACGTCTTAGGGTGGAGTGATGTGGAAATGAGGCGGAGGAGAAGGACAAGAGGTGGAAGAGAAGTACATGAGGTGGATGAAGGAAAAGTACCTTTGAGGTACCTTGGGGGATGAGAAGATTTCCTCAAAAAGGAACTTCTTGTCCCCAAATGAGGATGAAAAAGACTTCCCAAATGAGGATGAAAAAGACTTTTGAGGAATTTTAGAATTCCTCAAAAATCTCCATGGGAAAAGGGGAAATGTGTTGGGAGAATAAATTAAAAATTTACATTCATTGGAGAGTTTATTGGGTAAAAGGAGGTCTCCAAAAAGCTGGAGATTTGTCACATGTGGGTGATGTGACAAGTCCAAGGTTCTAGAAGCCTTGGGCACATGTAAAATGACATGTCACATTTGCATGGGGATAGGGTAAACCTTGGAAGAATAAAATGTGAATTAAAAATTCACATGGGGAAGAGAGGAACTTTGGTTAAATAAATGTGAATTAAAAATTCACATGGGGAAGGGAGTCCAGGCTAAAAAGGGTAAGTGGGAAGGTTGACCAAAAAAGGTAAGCCAAATGTGGCTAATGATTCTGATTAAGGTTGTGCAAACACAAGATTAGGATAATTAATGAGAGATTATGGACAAGTGGGAGATTATGGAGGATGTAACACTTAATCTTGATTAAGTGGTGCACATCCTAATCACAGATTAATTAATTTAATCTGGATTAAAAGAGGGTTATGGAGAATGTGACAAGGAGAGAGAAAAAGAGGAATTAAAAATTGGTTTTTAATCCAAATGGATTAAATGACCAAATTAAATAATTTTTCATGTTTATTTAATTTAGAGAAGGAAAGGGGGTAAGGTAAAGTATTTAATTTATTTAATTACATACTTTAGGAACCTTAGGCAAAAAATGAAATAATGATTAAATAAATTATTTAATCACTATTAATGAAATAGATGAATAAAGTAGACGATTTTGATCATATGGAAGTGATCAAATTTGGATGTCTACATTTTTCCCTTCTTCGAAGTACCGTTAGAATAACCGTGCTTCAAAGAAAAGAAAGTGCAGATGACTCTATAGAGGAATTAACCAGAGGATGATGCCCCAGCTTGGGGAGGAGGACTTGAGCTGTCCAAATTAGCGGGGGAATGGATGGGGATGCCCCAATCCTGGAAGGGATTGACTATGGCAGGGAAAATAGATTAATGTGAAGGGTATGCCCCCTCGAGAGGACGATGGGAAAAAAGAGACGGGTCCTAGGTGACCTCTCGATAGGAAGAAACGGATGGTATGGTTGGAAAGAGGGCAAAAAATTAGATAAGTTTTCCTTTGGAATGATGTTAATTGGACAAACGGGGTGCAAATGGCGGCCCCGGGAAGGGAAGGGATGATGGAAGGAGAGAAAAGATGAGAGACGAGATGATGAAAGGGAATATGAAGATGATGATGTAAGTTGATGGATAAGAAATGATGATAAGCGATGGGAGATAAATGTGAGCACAAACAGATTCGAGGACACATGTGATGTTGCTCCGGTCAAGCTACAAGCCAGGGTGAGCGGATGGTTGATGGAGTGTTGTTTGATAAGGACATGATACATCCCAAAACAACACAAGGATGGAGAAGGATACATCCCAATGAGAGTGTTATTGATGAGGGAAAGATTCATCCCAGAACAACGTTGATGATGAGGATGAGTGTTGTTGACGAGGGAATGATACATCTCAAAACAACACAAGGATAGGGAAGGATACATCCGGATGAGGATGAGTGTTGGTGACAAGGGAGTGATACATCCCAAAACAACACAAGGATAGGGAAGGATACATCTCAATGAGAGTGTTGTTGATGAGGGAAGGATACATCCCAAAACGACACAAGGATAGGGAAGGATACATCCCATAGATGATGATGATGATGATGAGGATGATTGGATCAAGGCTTGTAGCAAGGCTAAGACCAAGAGTGTGATTAGATTATTTGAATGGATGAAGATGAGGGAGACATGCAAGATGATGGAATGGAAAATGAAATGCAATCCTAATGCAATTTGACATCCGTAGAGCATTGATTTTTGCTATAGCATAAGACACCGAGCGTCAGGGTATGTAAACCAAGACAGATTAGTGTCTAATGCATAAAACAAACATAACAGACAAGAAGGCTATTCCAACACCCCAAAGTCATAAAGATAGTGGTCGAGCCTGGTATTGGGATAACCACAAGCACAAAAGGATGCCCCAGCATAACCCAAGACCGCAAGAGTCTTGGTGGGTACTACGTGGGACAACCAAGAAGACAAAAACATAAAAAAAGATCAAGATACGCCCCTATGTTTACTAGTCAAAGTACACCATGATATGATCAAGGTGACCATGACAAGTGATGATAGGGAGCTCAAATGATAAACGAAATGTCAAAAACATCAAAAGATCACAATCAAGTTTGAAACGTCTTTTTCCATAGGATTAAAAGGATGGATGGGGTTGATGAGGTTTGTTAGGAAGGATACATCCTGTTGAGACCAAAGATGGAGGATAGATTGGTTGATCGACATGACGCAGGATAGTTGAAACCGATTGAACCTCATGAGACTAATGATCTTTGTTTGTAAGCACCAGCTAGGATAGGGATGTATTTGGTGACACGACAAGACGACATGATGACAGGATGACAGGACAAAAGGCAATAAAAACCATAAAGACCTAGGGGCTCGAGGGTTGATCAAAGATCAACCTTTCCTATGTGAAAGCGCAGAGCCCTCATAGTTCGATAAGAGACCATGGATAAAAGCGGAAAGAGGAAAATGAAGACCTTGATGGATGACAAAGACCAGATAGACAAATGCTCGAGGGGCGGATTGGATGACAAAGACCTGACAGACAAATGCTCGAGGGGCGGATCAAATGATTGACCTTGCCTACACGAAAGCGCAGGGGCCACATAGTGTGACACAAAGACAGACGATGGAAGAGGACAAGATAGACAAAAGACAGAACCCCAGGGGCGGATCAAATGATCGACCTTGCCTACGTGAAAATGCAGGGGCAACATAGTTTGACAAGAGATCGACGATAGACAATGGATAAGGGATGATGAGATGACCAAGATAAATGGATAAAATGATGGAGCGGATATGATGAGCCAGGATAGGTCATGCAGATGGGATGGTCGATATGTGGGATGTGGGTTATGCGAAGCTCAGGGATGGGATAGTGATCTATATTATTAGAAGATGAATTCGGAGGATGAATGATGAAGAGTGATAATATATCAGAAAGATGCAGGAAATAGATAGGAGTGATGATAGTGAGATAACATGGCATTGGATTGCATGAGGGTAGCTTATAGCTAGATACCAATGACAAGGCATAATAGAGGGAAACGGATGGATGGATAAGAAAATGCTAGGATAGGTGGATAGATGATGGGTAGATGAGTGGTGAAGATTGGAAATATGTGAGAAAGAGATAGGAATGATGATAGTGAGATAGAATGGCATTGGATTGTATGGGGGTAGCCTATAGCTAGAGACCAATGACAAGGGATTATGAGATGGAAGGAAAATGGATGCATTGATAAAGATGGGGAGATAGAAAGATGCTAGGATATATGGATAGAAGGATAAGGATTCAGAAAGATGACATGGATTACTGGGTAGATAAACGAATGAGGAGATAAGGATGAAAATATGGAAAAGGACTAGTGGATGAGAGGATGGGGGGATGGAGAGGATTACCTAGCGGAATGGATGAACGATATCTTCAAGGACCCAATTGCAAATAAGGAGATGCCCCCACTCTATATGTGTCATGCATGATGAGGCAAGAGGGATAGCAAGATGGGTGGATAAGGGAGTGAGATGGGCAATGGAAGATAGGTATAGGTGGATAAGGAATATGATAGTATATGGACAATGGAAGATAGAGAGAGGTGGATAAGGAATATGATAGTGTATGGATGAGGGGAATATATGCCAAGATGTGTCCAAAGCATGTATATAGGTTTGCCCCTACATTTATCAAGATCACAAGGAAGATGGAGGGAGTGGGATAAATGGGATAGGATGGATAGGATGCGGAAGATAGGTAGATGTAGGAGATGGAGGAAAGGAATGCGTAAGTGGATGTTGCCCCCAATCGTGGAAGGAGACTAGATGGGGAATTTATGCATGATGCTTGTTTTCCAAGTTTTCATCATGGTACTTATCCAAGGCGCTTGTTTGCCAAGTTTTCACCATTGGACAAATGATTTTCTCTTTACTACTTTTTTTCGTTTTTTGTATTTTTATGATTTTTTCTCTTTTTTGGAGTAGGATGTGGATGAAGATGGATAAAGATAGGGAGATGGATATGCGGATTTTAGAGGATAGTTGATAAGGATATGGATGAAGGACTCAAGCAGCAAGTTCCATATGAGGTAATAAGAGCCCATTTGTAAAGTGACCAGCGGAGGTTGGTACAACCTTAGTAGAAGAAATGGATTATGCAAGAGGATGAATCAAAGGGATTGGATGGGGGAGATAGGGGGGATAGTGGATGGGGTGTTTAAAAGTGTATGGATGGAATGATGGAGTCGATGTGTGATAGGGGAAGGTGTTCAGGACCAACATTGGCACAGAGGGTGGCGATAATGGAGGAGTTGGGATAGTGATTTTTGGGATGTAAGGACCCAAAATAGATTTAGGAGATGGAGGAGGTGAATGATTTTGTGGGGGAATAGCAACTTTGGATGTCGTTATGGATTTTCAATTTAAGGTATGGCACCTTTTTTCTTTGGGATCCACATGGTTTTTATTTTTTCTTTGGTGGGCCTTTGTGGCCGTTTGGATTGATTTGGATTTTGGACTTGATTTTTCTTTTCTTCAACATGTCTTTTGAAGGGGACATGAGGACCTTTAGATTCATGTGGACATTTGGATTTATACATTTTTTCTTTGGCATCCAAATTTCTTTTAGTAGCAAAGGGATAGATGCGAGGAGATGGATGATGTGTGGATGGAGTGATAGAGGTAGGCATTTGATGAGGAAGTGTGGATGGAGGATGTGAGATAGAATGCATGGAGGGGTGCCTTTGTTGATCCTGATGAGGAGTTATGAAGGTGGTATTTTTATGTTTTACACGAGGGATAGGGGGTGGATGAATGAAAGGATGAATAGGATAATATGGAGAGGGTGATTTTGGGAGATAAGGGCCCAAAATAGACTGTGTATAGGGAGGATGTGTGGGGTTTGATGGAGGGCTATAAGAACCCATAGTAGATGGAGGATGAGCAATGATGGATGGAGGGGCATAAGGACCCAAAATGGATTTAGAGGATGGGGGAGGAAGATGGACGGTTGTTTTGAGGTGATATGATGGAGGATGGGGGATGGCGGCATATGACTTGGTAGAATGATGGGAAGTACCTCGTGTGCCTTTAGAAGAGGATCGTTTAGGATGTACGAAGGTTGTACCAACATCTTTAGAGTGCGAGTTTTGGGAGACATATCCAAGACCATGTGTGCCTAGATGTTCTTGGACTTGAATGGGTTCTAAAATACCTTGCTCATGAAGGCCTAAACCTTTTCCTTGATAGTTCATGTTCTCAAGCATATGATCTATGGTAGGATGCTTATTCTTTTGGAAGCATGATGCAAGTGTGTTAGCAGGTGGAGGAGGAAAGGTGGTGCCTATACTTTGTTTTGATTCTGAAAGAAGACCACCATGGATGCATGTAATATTACCAAGGTGATACAAAAGTGGCATTGGGATGGTAAGACTAGATGGCGATGAAGGATCATGTGATGGAGATGAGGGGATAGCAGCATCAGGAGGAATGGGTGATAAGGGATCATGAGAGGAATTGGGGAGTACAATGGGATCTAGATTTATGGCAGTGGATGATAAGGGCTCATGAGATGGAGTGATTGGATCTTGAATGCAAAGAGGATCATGGGATGGAGTGGAGGAGATAGTGTGATCTTGAGATGAGGTGGATGGGAGGATAGGATCATGACTCGGTTGAGGATATGGATCATGAGATGAAATGGATGTAAGACTATGTTCTTGATATGGAGTAGGTGGGATGGAAGGATCTTGATTTGGAGGAGGGGATATGCTTGTATGCTTTGGATCAAGCTCTTGGCATGACTCATCTTGTGAGGGATGTATGATTATGGAAGAGTGGTGGAGGGACTCCTCAATTGGGGGAGATAGGAGGATGGAGGATTCATGAAGGTCATGGGATTGAAGTTTGTGAATATTAGGACTAGGAGGAGGGGATTGGATGTCTTCAATGGATTGGTGGATCTAGGAGTAGAAGATGGGGATTTAATGGATTCGATGGGTTTGACCGGCTCAACCATTTGGACAATGTTAGGAATGGTGATGGGAGGGATAGGTCTAGGATGGAGGAGGGCCTCATCACTAGTGACAGTACATGATAGAGGGGGAGGGCATGATGTCTCTTCTTGCATGAGTCCTTGGGCGACATTTGGAAGAGATGTAGGATTAGGTAGAGTGATGGGAATGGATGGAGGATTAGGATTAGGGATTTGTGGATTAGGATTAGACATGGGGATTTGATTGGATGGAGTACTAGGAGGAGATGGAGGATTAGGATTAGATGAAGGGATGGGACTGGATGGAGGAATAGGAGGAGATGCTGGATTAGGATTAGGAATTGGAAGATTATATGAGTGGATGTGTGGATGAGGATTAGATGTAGAACTAGGAGGAGATGGAGGATTATGATTAGGTTAGTGGATGGGACTAGTTGGGGAGGTAGGAGTGGTTGGAGGAGATGGACGATTATGATTAGATGAAGGATTAAGATATAATGCAGGAAAAGGGAGAGTGACGTAGGAGGATGTGGATGTTGGATTAGATTGGGAAGATGGGGATGGTGAGTGATAGTAGGAAGATGTGGATGAAGGATTATAATGGGGAGATGCGGAATTAATGTAAGGGTATTGGGATGGGGGATTGTGATAGGAAGGTGCGGATGTTGGATTAGAATAGGAAGATTGAGGTGGTGAACCATTGTAGGAGGACATGTATGGTGGGTTGGCATAGGAGGATATGGATGGTAGATTAGGATGAGAGAATTGAGATGGTGGATTAGGATAGGAGGAATATTGGTATGGGGGATTGTGATAGGAATGTGTGAGTGTTAGATTAGGATGAGAAGATTGGGATGTGGGATTAAGGTAGAGGTATTGGGATTGTTGATGATGATGATGAGGATAAGAGGACGTGGATGTTGGATAGGATAGAGGTTGAAAGGGAGGACATGATGAATATGTCGATGGTGAGGATGTTAGATATCCCTTGTCAAGGGTAGCATAAGAACCATTATTAGATGTGGATGAAGGAATGGTGGGATAGTTGGAAGAAGTAGTGGGATTTTGGGAGGTGATTGGAGAGAGCTTGTTAGCAATGATAGCGTCAAGGGGATCTATATAACAATCTTCATGATCAACAAGATTTTCATTATCGTCATCAACGGAGGTAGGATTCCCCTTGACTACTATTATTGGTCGTGTGAGAGGGGGATAAAGATTCATGATGGATACAAATTAGAAGGAAATAATAGATAATGGATAGAGAACCAGGATGGATTGGAAGCTGATATGGGGATTAGATGAAAGCTCAGATCGAGATTGAATAAAAGCTCAGATTAGGATGATGGGAAGCTCATATGGGGATTGGATGAAAGCTCAGATTAGGATGATGGGATTGATGCCCATATTAGAATGGGATTGGAGCTTACACTAGGATTGGATCAAAGGATATGATAGGATTGATTTGAAACCAAGATCATGGGTTTTAACTAGAGGACGTAAGGTGTTGACAATCAGATTTTTGCCAAATTTGGCAGTTTTCAAAAATTGTCAAATTTTGCCATTTTAGAAAACTTCATAGGAATACGTTTGAGAGTCCAAGTTTTTTCCAACAAATACCCAATACCAAGATTGGATGACTTGCCAACTAAGATCCCAAATCTGAGACAGTGATTCAAAGCTATTAATGAAAGTGTTTTTTTTTAAACTAGAAAAAAACACTAAATTGTGATTTTGAGGGTCAAGATGAAACTTTGGGGGTTCAAAAATGTGCTAAAAAAGGGTGCAACCTATCTTTGATAGGTTGGGAATCCACATGCCAATTCATAATGCAACCACCCGTAAAATTTCAGCCAAAACCCACATCCGAGTCAAAAGTTATGGCCTCCAGAAGTTTTTGCATAAAAGTCAAAACCTTCAAAATTGATAATTGGAATGTATCAATTTGATGATTTGGATGCAGTTTGGTGGATGAATTAACTTGACGATGTAGACGAGGATTGAATTGATTGAATTTTTTTTGGATCAATTGATGATGTATCAGTTTGATGATTTGGATTGGATGATGGGATTTTGATTGGATTTGAATGATGCTAGATTTGGATAGATGAATGTTTAGGATGATCAAATTGTCAAACGGAGACTTGGGGTGGTTAAACGGAGGTTTGGAATGGTCAAATGGATGAAACTGTTCGTTCAATGGGGCGTATTCGCACTTCTGCAGAAAATGCTGAAATAGGGGGGCAAGTTCGCCCCTCTGCAGAAAATGTTGAAACAGGGGGGCAAGTTTGCCCCTCTGCAGAAAATGTTGAAACAGGGGGGCAAGTTCGCCCCTTTACAGAAAATGCTGAAACAGGGGGGCAAGTTCGCCCCTCTGCAGTAGAAAATGCTGAAACAGTGGGGCAAGTTCGCCCCTCTGTAGTGGAAAATGTTGAAACAATGGGGCAAGTTCGCCCCTCTACAGTGGAAAATGCAACTTGGTTTGGATGAGGGATTTTGGCAAGGACTTAAAATGATTCAATGACAGTTTGACTTATCAAAATTTACTGGGTCTTCACAGAAAGACACTTTGGACAAGCACAATCCTATGATTAGTGTTAAGGGGTATGGCCAGCAAAGGTCTTACTCTAGGATGAACAAAGTTTCTAAGGAGTCCTCGATATATGCTCGGTACGTGAGGCACAAACCGTGAACACCAGTCTGTCACAAGCATGAGTCGGGAACCCTAGCGAGATACTGAAAGGCTCGAACCAACTCTTCATGTCTATCTAGTTATCACCCTAGCTTCAACACTTCACCAATTACGACGCAACTAGATTGGGGTACAGCTTTGGCTCTCCCCCCTTTATATACCCCACCAGTATGCATGGTTGGGATCATCCCTTGGGGTGATAAAATCCCCAAGCAAGTCCCTCTAAGAAGAAAACACTAACTGTTTCCAACTACCCCCTTCGGATCCGCACAAAAGTGCAAAGGGAAGGGATGAAAATGAGTTAATGTCCCTTTAGGGTAATACAAATAAAAAAAACACAGCAAGCAGCCAATATTACTTTCCCCTATTTATACTGAATAAATAGATAAAACAGTAAGGAAATATTTTCAAAGAATAAAACAATGGCCCTGCAAGCAAATGTTAGTTGTTTATCTTTTGCCCTTTGTGATTTGCAATAAAAATACGCAAGATACCAACAAGAAATCTGACTTCACTCACCAACAAACAGGATTAGAGGATTAGAGCACAAAACAACAAAAGAAAGAGACAAAAACGACGCTAAATTGCCACTTTTTTACCTTCTCGAACGTGTTGTTAAGGGCAATTCTGCCCCTCTGCAGCGTCCAGGAGGGCAAGTTCGCCCCTCTGCAGTGTCCGGGAGGGCGAGTTCGCCCCTCTGTAGCATCCGGGAGGGAAATTTCACCCCTCTGCAGCGTCTAGGAGGGCAAGTTCGCCCCTTTGCAGCGTTTGAGAGGGCAAGTTCACCCCTTTACGACCTGAATCTGCAAACAAGGTAAACAACAAAAAACGTAAAAGAAAGAGACCCCTTTGTGGGTCCCACTGGGCGTGCCAGAAATGTGATCCCTTTAAAAATGCTACTCCTAATGTGAGATGCTAGATAAAAGTTAATAATGCAATGAGAAGAAGTAACAAGATAAAAGGGCACCTCAATAAGATTAGCCTAAGAAAATGGACAATATGAAAGCAAGATAAAACAAATGAAATGTTTCTTATACCTTCATGTTGTTGCTTCTTTGGTTGGCCCTTGATCTTTGAAGTCTTGTGTGCTCCTTGGATGGCAATGAAGTTGAATGGATTCAAGATGAATTGGTGATGCTAAATGTTATGATAAATGAGAGCTTGAATGGCAATTTTGCAAGAGTTTTGTTGCAAAAGACTTGATCCCCAAATTGAAGGAAATGAGGGGGTATTTATAGGCTAATGGGAATTCCCTAGAGAATTCAACGGTTGAGGTTGAGATTGGAAAAAAAAAAATCTTGAACATTAATTTTTTTTATTGTGGTATTGACTACAAGGTTGGGTAGTTTGATAGGACCCCCTAACCTTGATTACATCGAATGGTATTAGAGCAAGGTTTTTTTTCTAGGAGGTGGTGAGAATTTTCAAAGAGTTGAAGCAATAGGTGTTCCTAAGGCTCTGAATATTTGTTGTAGGTTGTGAGGATTCCTACAATTATAGAGAGTGGAGAGGGATGTGGAAATCATGAGAAGGATAGGTTTTATAGAAACCAACAAAGATCATATACAAGATTGTTGTAAAGATGCCCTCAAGAAGACAAAACCTTAGGATGGAGGATATGTTTGAGCAATTTCATACTGAAATGAGGAACAAGTTGAGGACTTTGGTTGCAGGTTTGACAATAAATCCAAACAATGTAGGAGACCACACGAGTGGTGAAGAAAGTGAATTTGATGAATGTGAGGGATAAAATAAACCACCAGTAGATAGACAAGAATTATTCTTGAGAGCTCTTAACAAAATTAGCAAAGGCAATCAAATGGATGTCCCAAATTTCTCTGGAGCATTAAACCCTAAAGAGTTGATAGACTAGATAGGTGAGTTGCAAGAGTATTTTGACCTAGAATACATCCATGATCCATAGAGGGTAAATTTGGCACAAAAAAAACTTAAGGGACATGTTGTCCTTTGGTGGAGGGAGTTGCAAAGAGAAAGAGTTACAACAGTGACCAAGCTGGAGGAAAAATTTATCTGTAGCGACTATGAATTGGAGTTGTTCAGAAAGCTTTAGAATCTGAAATAAAAGGAAATGAGTGCAAAATATTACACAAAATAATTTTACAAGACGATAATCAGATTTTGGCATCATAAAATGAACACAAATAAGGTAGTTAGATACATGAATGGGCTAAAATTCAATATATAGGATGAGATGAGTATGCTAATAATTACTACAATGAAAGAGGCCTACTAGTATGCCCTAAAGTTTGAAGAGAAGATATCCTAGATTCAATAAATTAATTCAAGAGGTAGAGGAAGAATAGCAATAGAAAGAGGGGAAAAATTAGTAGTAAAGGGAAGAAAACCTATGAAGAAGAAGCAAGCCCTAAATGGAATAAAGAATTAGGTCAAGGAACAAGAGGAAGAGATTATTTTGTAGGAGGGTGTATAAGTAAAGCAAAGGATTTTTAGGAAAATGTTTCTAGTATGGAGAAGTTTCCCATAGGGCCTTTAAGTGTCCACAATTGTATTAAAAAGGTAATAAGACGAGCACTACTAAAAATCATCTAATGAAAGAAGAAAAAGAAAGTGTGGCATTACCAAATGCAAAAGAACCAAAGGAATGAGAACCACTCATGTTTCTAGGAGTGTATTGATGAAACAAAATAGAGAAGAGGCCTTTTCCAAATTGTATGCAAATATTAAGGTAAGTGTTGTAAAGTTATTATTGAGAATGGTAAAATATCCCAATCCTTGTAAATTTTCTTGGTTGCAAAAAGAACATGAATTAGTGGTGAATGAGCAATATTTAGTTAGTTCTAAAATTGGGTCAATGAGGATGAAATTTTGTGTGATGTTATGTTAATGAGTGCATTTCATGTGTTGTTGGGAATACCTTGGCAATTTGATAGGGAGGCTATCTATGATGGTAGGAGAAATATGTACACCATTGTGAAGGGTAGAAAGAAGTATGTTTTTAAGTTCATTAAAAGAAAAGTCGAAGAAAGGAAAGGGAAATAGTCATGTAGTTTGTTTCCTATAAAAAAAAATAGATCATTAAAGTGACAAAAGTGGTTCAGAAAAACTTGAGGAAGGTTCTCATGAAGAAGACTACATTTGGGAATAAAGGAAATGATACTGGTTTTGTGCCACAAAAACAAAAAAGAAAGGGATAAAATCATGAATCTTGTAGGTAATCATAAGGGAAGTGAAGATTGAGAGAGGAAACATCATAAATCATAGTTGGGATATTTAAGATTATCTCATGAAAGTCATGGATCGAATTTACAAAGCATGATAAGTAGTGGTAGTTTGCACATTGAATATGGAGGGAAATAGAGGAAAAGAGGAAAGGGAAGAGATCAAGTGAATAGAGAAGTTTAGATAAATGATAAGCATAGGATCACCATACCAAGAATCTAAAAAATGTTCATGAGTTCCTAACTCATGGAACATTTCACTTACTCTATGTGTTTGATGCAAGAGCATCTAAGTCCACAAGTGATCTTGCATCAACTAAAAAATATTTCCTTTATTTGTTTTAATTTTTATTTCCTTTTGTTTATTTTTGTTGGTTTTTGGGTTGTGACTTTAGGGATTTTCAGAGGTAATTTATGTCAAATTGTGTGCATCATCTTGTAGAGGATTCTAATGGGTATATGTAGATTTATTTTGGTGAGAATTGGGCTTGATTTGGCTAAGTTATAGCTTTGTAGGTTTTGGTTTTGTTAATGGTTTGCAGACTTCTAGGTTGTTTTTGAACCTACCCTTATGCGGATTTTTGATCTACTTCAGGCCTTTATGAATTTTTTTGTTGAGCCAGCCATTTTCAACATGTTACAATGTATTTGACTAGTTGGACAATGTGTTTACCCACACGACTAACATCAAAATATTTGTTCGCATTCACATAAATCTCTTCGTCAAGTGAATCGAATTCTTTTATACTAGTCAAATACCTTTAGTCTGTTCCAACTTTATTTCTCGCACAAACTAGTAATGATGGATTTTTCCACATCTATGGGAAGTTTAGGGTAATCTAGCCTACAATAACTTCTTATTGTTTAGCTCTTTCAATAATTTAATATCCAACAAAATTTTGCAAGTTTATCATGGTCATTTGAACTTTGCAAGTAAAATAAAGTGCACCAAAGATTCAAAGGTTTAATCAATTGATTGAAATGAATAGTTTTGACGATGATGTTAGCATGACATTAGTTGACTTCAATGGGATAATGGCATCACCATGTATAATTAAAGAGTATTTTTAGCCTACTAAAAATGAAGTGAAATTTCCTATTTGATCTAATTGATTGTGTATATGTTGCTTGCTACTACATCTATGGGATTTCAACTTTCTGTTGCACTTGTGAACTTTCGACCTAGTATTACACTTTTTGTTCATGTGAGGATTCAATTGCTATAACTGCTAAGATTTGATTCAATTCAATTTCCTAACGGCCCAAGGAATAAAATAAAGATTGATACATGTTGAGGAGAGATATTTTAGTTGGAGAAAATTATTTTTTAGGAAGTTTAGAGGTGATTGAGATCAAATTGATCCAAGGTTGTACTCTTGTATTGTACTTCTACTACTTGAAGATAATAGAATTGGAAATTCTTTTGTTCTTGAACATTAATTCGATGTTGATTATGGTATTGGCTATAAGGTTGGGTAACTGATAGGATCCCCTAGCCTTGACTGCATCACTATATGATTGACTTGGAAACACTTACAACATAAAAATTGAATATTTTGATAGCCCAATACTTGTTTCCGCACCTAGTCCATGACCTTGAGTTTCGTTGGGTGAAAATTATGTAATCCTCTTTTCAATAGATTACACAACCTTGATTTCAACCATAGCTGTGTGAGATGTAATCTCTCCTCTTAGAAAGGGGAGGCCTACTTCTTACTGATTATAGAAGCTAATGTAAAACTAATTAAATATTTACAAACATGTACACTACAATTATGAGATGGGGGTGTGTCACATTCATACTTCTCTCTTCTTTCAGAGAATATGTTTTACAATGTTTCACAGTTCATAGTTCAGATCTCATACAACTTTAAACTGAAAAAAAAGCAGTAATTCTAATATCTCTATCTTGTTAAAGAAAAGCTTGGAGATACCAGCATGATAATAATAAACAATAAAATAAGAAATAAAATCTCACGAAGGCACAAATTTGTTTCGTAGCTTTTCACCGATGGATCTTTGAGAGATGTAACAATTATCATATTAGAAGCACAAATTATTCTTAGATACAACAATTTCACAAACAACATGAACAATTACAAGCACAAAGTCTTATAGATAATCCACCAATAGTTATCCAAACAATATCATAAACACAAATCCAAATAAAGAGTGCAACACAAAGTTTACACAGATTTATTCAAAGCCCTTAGATCTCACACACTAATCACTGCCAATCTTTAATCAAATCCAAAAGACAATTGATCCAACACAAAGTATGGTATTCAACTTTCTTCTTTATTGATCAAAATAGATACACAAAGATGAACACAAGGTTTCATGTATTTTCTTCTCAAAAGGTAGCACTTTGTTGCAAAAGATAAAATATTGCAATAGGATCCTCTCATATTTATAGATGAGAGAGGAGAGAAAAATTAGGAAAATCAGAAGAGAAAATCTAGGAAAATCTAACCTAACTAGTCGACTTATTCAAAAATGTTATCCATCTTTTTAGGAAAACATCTCTATTTTTACATGTAATTACATCTTGAAAAAAGAAATGTAAGATGTCAAGAACTATTTACAAAATGCGTAAATGAAAGAAAAAAACTATCTAACATTGGAGAAGAAAAGAAGCATTCATGATTCCTTGCATTAGGCATGAAAGTGTTCATATCTCTTCTTTATCTCCAAGACGAATGCCTCATCTAGACCAACAGTGTAATCCACTATGGTGTGAACTCTAGTAATTTATCTTCTGGTAGATGAGTGAAGATTTTTGCATCTGTCAAGATGCATCTTGATATTATCAAGAGAAAGCCGTAAGTCACAAATTTCATGCATTGAGGCCTTTGAAAATTTGGCATCCTCTACTTGATTCATGATGACTTCCTTGTAGGTCCATGAAATTTCACTGGCTAGGAGGAAAATATGATCTTTATCAAGGATATTACCTAGTAACTCCTTAATTTCATCTTCTCAGATAACATGATGTCTTTTGACATCTTCTTGTACTTGGTGGATATCTTCAATAAGAGATTTGATCACTTGAATGCGGTGCTTGAACATTTCTCTTACCTCCACATATTTCTCTTTGTCGGGAATTACCCCAACTTCCCCCAACTTACTCATCTTTCATTTGTGACCAAAATGAGAGGCGTTTGTCCATTTATTTTTTCTCTCAAGAAAGTATGATGTCTTCTTTATCAAGCTTTGAGTTTAGCTTGGCTATTTGAGTAGCTTTGTCATCTACAGTAGTGATAACTTGTGAACCGTGTTCTATCATTTCATCAATGAAATCATACAACACCTTACCTTTGGAGGAAAACATTTCCGCCTTTTGTATTGTTGGTTCCTCAATGCTTAACATAGACATAGATTGTGTATTTCCTGAAGAGCTTGATAGTTTCCCCAAAATAGTTGCATAATGCTTGGCCTTCTCTTTGTACACATCTCGGACCTATTCTATCTTGTCAAGCCTTCTTGGTAATGCATCTAGGACTACCTATGCATCCGTATTTTCACTTTCATTTGTCACTTTGTTGAGCTAGATTCTTTTGACTGTGTAGTCCTCTATGGCAACATCACTTTCTTCTCGTGGGGGTAGACCAATCTCTACAAACTTTTGACCAGCTTTGTCAACATGAAGCCTTGAATGAAATTTTTTCCTTGTTCTTCCCCTTGTCTTTTGGAGGGACTATCTCCTCAAGATCAAGCTCTTCTAAAGAGATCATTTTTTTCTTTCTCTTTGATACCTAAGAGACCAACCAAGGAGGAAGGGAGGAAGTATATGCTTCTTGACTTTTCATCAACTCTTGTGTCGTAGGTACTTCTGTAGAAATTAATGGTATGACCTAACAATTGGGGCATTATCTATCATGATTGCTCTAGTAGATTGCATGCCAAGTTGAATTTGCAAAGACTCATTCATAAATCTATCGAATTTAGCTTCAGATGAAACATCAAAAGATGGAGATGATAAACTTTGAATGGATGAAGGAGATCTTGACAAAACATCAATAGTTTGTGTGTTTGAAACTATAGAGGGAGTGGCAAGAATAGTTGATGCTATTGGGGGAAGAGAAGCATCTACTACATGTGTACTAAATGTGGGAGGAGGTGAAGTAGGAAGAGGAGGTGGAGGAGTGTTAGGATTGGGAGGTGTGTAAGTAACATTTGAAGTAGTAGGTGATGACATTTGGGGAAGGTCTTCAACAACATTCTCATTTGGAGATAGAGTTTGTTCTTCCTCATGCTTGAGTTTCTCTTTATCACCTTCTTGTTCAACTTCTTGTTCACCCTCTTGTTCACCCTCATCTTCTTTGGACTCTTGCTCTTATGTAGAATCCTCTTCTTCAATAGACTCTTCTTCCTTAGAATCTTCTTTAGAAAACAATTACTCACTTTCATTTCCTTCTTCCTCAGACTCTTGTTCTTCATAAACCAACTCTTTTCCTTTTGAGTGAGCTGATTCAGATTTTGTGGCCTCTCCTTCCTCAACTGCCCGTGCATCCTTTTTGCCAACAGTGAACTTAATTTTAGGACCTTTTTGGGAAGAAGAGGGAGTAGCCACATGCTTGTCTTTCATATGGAGTTCCTGTTGTTGGTTGGCTTTTTCTCTAGGTACTTCTCCTTCTGATGTTGATAGGGTCTTTTAAGTCCTCTGGTAGGTCAGCCACACCAAGATCTCTGATTTTTTCTACAGTTAGCCTACAGTAATCCATTTTGCGGATATCTTCTTCATCCCTACATTCTACCCATATGTCTTCGAAGCAGTACTTGTTTTGATGAAATTTCTTCAATTTCCTATTCACATCTTGGTATTCAAAGTCAAATTTGTATTTGTATGTCCTTATTGTCATGATCTGCATTTTTGCAGCAACTAACTTTGTTTTTTGTACACTCTTAATGGTATATCTACCAATCATTAGTGGAAATTTGAAACCCAGTTTGTGAATCCTCGTGCGTTCCTTGTGAACTGAAATCAGTTGTCTTCATAACTCCATGAGTATCCACTTATTTGACGGATATATGGGCAACATGTAAGGACACCCAGTATAGCAACCTACCCTCATGTAGGTGAAAGTTGGAAATTGCACGAATATACACCCAACCTTACTTACCACTTTGTAGGCCTCATCTGACACTCTCTTCCTTTAGAGAGTTGGGTCAAAATAGAATAGCAAAGGTGCAAATAAGGCATCTATGACCCTCCTAAAATGATGAAGACTTTCCCTTTGTAGATAGCCTTGAGAATTGCCTCATCATAGCAACAACATACACCAAATAAGAAGTCATGTAGAACTTCAAAGTGGTTGGCACATTTATAAATTGCTCATGGATTTCATCATTGATTTGGGTCCCCCAATCAATGTGAGCTTTCTTTCTCTATATGATTCGAATGTATGCATACATGCAATCTTGAAAATGAGATGAATCAGGCAAGCCTTTAACCCTGCTCAAGAGGGTAATAATGTCCCTAACATCCTCTTTGAAGTCACTTCGAGGAAGCCCCTTTGTCCATCTTGAGATAGTGGGCCTAGGTGTTTTCAACCACTAGTTGCTAATCAAATTTTTAGCCTTATTGGGATCTGAATCATATACCTCATGTGCCTGTTGAATTTAAATCTTTATGTATTGTTCCATGTGTGGAACTCTGAAAACAATGTCAAATAATTCAGGGTCTAGTCTCATCATCACTTTTCCTAATGAATCTATTACACTTTTCCTCTCTCACATGTAGTGGGATGCAACCTAGAGAACGAACTCTATATTATGAGCAGATGTCGAGAATGTGGACACTAGGTGCAGATTGTTGTGTGTAACGCCCCGCCACGCAACCCTAGAGGAAGTTGTAATTAACTACTTAAATAGACTAATTTTTTTTTAAGTACAAATAACATGCAATATCACTACCCATTTCCAACAACCTCTAAGGTTACGAGATAGAGGTTATATAGAACCTCAACAAAAAACATGAATTAAACCATGTCATTTAATTACTAAATAAATTAAACACATACATTCCAAATAAAATAAATTACAACAAGCATAAAAGATAACTTTCGATTCAATTTATCCAAATTAAACAATACGATTACATCTCTCATTCCCCGAATGAAGTCAGTCCGATAAAACATAATTACAATTACAACTTCCACCTCGATGACAATAGAGGGGTAATAAATTACAAGAACAACTGAAAAGAAATGAAGCAAGAACTGAAATTGAATCCAACGAGCTCACCAACTGGAAGTCTCATCCACATGAACACGAAGAAAGAACCCAATGGATTTAGGTGCATGCCACCCAACCAAGTGGAACCCAAAGGCCCACCCCCCGTGCTAGGAGATAGTAACAAGGAATCCTAGTCAAGACCATCTACCTCTAGACATAGACTAACACATAACTGAACCAAACTGACATATCCAACACATGTACAACACAAGTACAACTCATATACCATGCAAGTACAACACAAGTACAAATCTGCATGGTCGCATTGCTTCCAGAAAAAAGTAGATCAAGTATGTTACAAGAACCATACACACAATAACAAGTTCCAACTGTTGTCCTAGACAGAGTGTCATCACACAGCTCGTCATGGGTTTACCTCTGGGAATCTTCATAGGCTCCGGCCAACATAAAGGGTTGTCTTGGTAGCCTCTACCGAATCTCGGCCCCCATACTCACTCATGCGGAATCAAATACCTTTCGTACAAACAAGATAGATGACCTTGCCATTCCAAGCCTTCCCACTCATCCCAAGTCTAAACGAGCCCTTGTGTCTATGAGTGAGGTAAAATTATCTTGATTAGTGAGAAGTTAGTCCTAATCTTCTAAGTATTGTTTTAGTTATCACTTGATTAAACCACCTCTGAAGGTTTCCCAGTTTACCTCTTTGGGCTCTGGCCCCTACAGAAGCCACTCTTCTACTTGACAACACACAATTGAACCAATTACCAAGGGAACCCAAGTGCATACACAATAGAAGTTACAACCACTCCAACTCTAGGAGGATACCTAAAAGAAACTCACTCCAATATTGGAGGCAACAAATCACATAACAAGGTCACTCCTTACAAGGAGACGCAGATCCCATAATCCACTCCTTTCACAGGAGACACAAAACATTCCTATTCGTGGAAACCGGGTAAATACTAACTAAACACCATGCACTACCCAAGGAACTCACAATAGGTTGCCAAACATGACACGACAACCCACATAACTGAAAACCCCATCTGGAAGACTTATTAAACTCTATAACTCAACTTCCCTCAAATGAAAACGGAAACAGTTCACAATCAAGATGAACAAGAAGATAGTAACAAAGTTTACTTTGGATTCACTGAATCCATTTCTTCATTACATTCAGTATTGCGTCAATAAAATTGAATTAAGAATACATCTTTTTCAGATAAGGGAGAAATTATCACTAATTATCTAATTTCCCTATTTGCATTTACATAATGAAAATTAACCCATCTATTATATAAATCAAATACGTTGCTTTGAAATAGATATAGTGTTCCTCGTTTCAATGTAGTCATTTAAAATTAGCTTGACTTGAAAACGTATTATTTTAAAGTCAGAACTATTTTCCTTAAACTAATGTTTTAAAAACAAAATAAAACAATGCTATAATTTAAATTAGCATGTTTTTCTTTTCCGTTTGCCCAACTTAATTTAATTCATGCCACAAGAAATAAACCAACATTGCTTAAGTATTTATACATATAATATATATATATATTACATATATACCTATTTAATTAAGAACAAAAAAAAAATATAATATTATATTATTATATAATATAATATTAACTGTTAATACATATCATAGTTGATATAATACATATTAATAATTAATAATATAATATAAATAATAATATTATTATATATATATACAAAACAAAAATAATAAATATCTTTTATTTTAAATATTTTCTTTTTATACCAAGGTTGACCGGCCTCAAACCGCGTGCCAACCCTTAGGGTTGAACCGTGGGTCTCGGACCGCGTGCAAAGCAAGGGGCGGTTGAGGGGGCATTGGCCATGGATTTCCCACAAGCGGCGACATTTAGGTTTCCGCCGATTGTGCAAGGCACAGTCGGCATTGCTGGTAAGGGCGCCGCCATGGTGGTGGTGGTTGCGTACACAGCCGACCACCATCTCCGATGGCACTATGCACAACACAGCCAACCACGAACGATGGTGGTGGCAGCTGTGTAAACAACCACCCCACCGATGATGGGCGAGCCGCGGGGGTCACATTGGGCACGGCTCCTCCCACACGCCTCCCATGGGGGTGCGGTGGGGGTTGAGCCCCCAGCGACCTCCCCACCAAACTTTTTTTTAATTTTTAATTTTATTTTAAAATTACTATAAACCCTCTGGATTTTTTCCTTTAAAATACGATTTAAAAAAAAAAAAGGTCTTAATTCCCCAACTCAAATACTAAGAAATAAATAAAATATATATAAATATATATATATATATGTATATATATCTATATACATATCTATATACATATGTATATATATCTATATACATATATTTATATATATTCACAAGGAATCTATATAATTAATTGAGGAAATAAAATTTAAAAGATCATTTTTAGTCAAAAACCCCATTGATTTTCTTGAAGAATTATTTTTCCAAAGAAGGGATTTTTGCAAACAAACTCAGAATTTAACATGGGTTTTCTATTTTGTTTTTACATAATTCATTTGGGTTTCCAAGCAATGAGTTTTGCAACAACAATTTCAAAAAACATGAACCTTTTCAATTCAATAAACAATTAAATAATATGAACCTGGTATGCAAGAGTTTGAGAAGATCCTGATGGTGCCTTTTTTTCCACTTCAGCTCCTCAGATTCCTTAAGCTTTAATCCAAAACCCACAAAAATCCAACAATTCCTCCTCTTTCTATTTCAAACTTTTTCCAAAATTTTTCATGATCCAAAATTGAGAAGCAAAATTCAACCATAAGGAAAAAAAAACCTTAAAATCCTACAACCACCCTCATCAATTTCAGAAAACAGAAAAGCAAATATCTCAATTTTTTCAATTTTTTTGAATTCAAACTTTCAAATTTGACTTTTAAAACATTTTCTTTATTTTTCAATTTCAACAAAAAATCCAATAATTTCCAAAATGAATTGCTTAATTCAAATTAATTAATTTAATTAATTCAATAAAATAAATCTAATCCAAGATTAAATTATTTTATTAATTAAATTAAATTAATTAATAACTTTAAATAACATTTTCCACATTATAACCAGATTAATTTAATCAATAACTTAAATACAAAAGGACCATTTAATTACCTTTTCCAACTTGAAATTAAATAAATGAAAAGAGGGAACAATATTCAAAGCAACACAACCCGACAAACACTTGACGACATACTAGGACTAGGGTGACGACTTAGCACGGAAAACCTAGCTATTATCTCCCAATCGAATACCGTTGGGCATTGGACACGCTTAAACCTGTGAAACCAGGTGGAGTCGATTTCATGTACCTGACAACCTGCTAACAAAGAGTATATCCACATACATAAACATGTCATAATTAAAACACACCGTGAAGAGGAAATCTCAAAATCACAGGGCACTCGCAAGCGAGTGATGCAATACCGTCTTCTTCACCAATACAGTAGTACTAACTGACAAATCTAACATATTAATATAATCCAAAGCATAAACATCATTAATTCGAATATCCATTTATGTTAATTCAAAACATGACATAAAGATTACATCATATTAAAATACCATCACATCAAAAGATAACATTAACGTCGCTTTACAAATAGTGATCAAATAATAGCCAAGTACCATAGTCAAGGTACTAACAGAAAGTACAACATAAAAGGTATCTGAATAGCCAGAAACAAATCCAAACTACATAACACAAGGACACACTATCCAACCAGAAGGCAAAATTGAGGGGTATTACATTGTGGACAATGGCTCTCAAGCTGTCTTCTAAGGGATTTTTCTCAGTTCTTTTCACAAAATCTTCAAGGTCCTAATGACGAACTTCAATGTCCTTGATTTTGTCCACCTTGGAGATCACCATGGTAGGTGGAAAGACACCTTGATATTTATATCATTTTTTCCCCTTTCTTAGAAGACAATGGAGGCTTCTTTGTTGTCATCTAGAAGAACCAGGATCAAAGGATATCACCTTCAGGATCACTTGACAAGATCTGGAGAGAAATGCAAGGACATGGTGAATCAACGGATGTTAGGTGAAACTGTAGCATTGGGAAGCATGAAACAAGAAAGCAATGCAGAGCAAGTGGAAACAAACAATTTGGCATGAAAAATGGAGCATGGGTGAAGAAACGACATTCAAAGCATATTCAGAGTGAATTTAGAGAATTAAGGGAAAAATTTGTCTTTTGTGTAGGAGCGCTGAAAATCAGTGCTCCTACACTTGAGATGATGACTTTACATGTAATGTGTAAGAAATGTCAAGGTGCTGAAAATTAGAGCCTTGACATTTGGGGGATAGTGCAATATCATGCTTGAGTGCTAAAAATTAGTGCTCGAGCATGTATAAGTTTGATTTTTAAGCTCGCTTTCTATGTAGGTGTCAAAGCGGACAAAAACACTACCTATACATTTTGAAAGAAAGTGCACTCTATGTAGGAGCGATGATTTTCACCACTCCTACATGTGGAGTTATGAAAATCTTAAGTATAAATGCAGATGAAAACATCGCTTGACATCGAAGTTTGAGGGAAGACCTTGGTGTTCAAGAGATGAAAATCATCGCTCGAGCAATGGGAGTAATGGTCTCAAAAGGTGATGAAGCTTCAACAAAAATCACCACTTTCAACATGGACACTTGCAAGAAGATTTGAAGGTGATTTAGAAATACAAGATATGCTGAAAATAAAATGTGGGGAGAAACGTTTAAGGGAAAAATTAGATTTGTGCAAACCTAGGGCCTAATGAAGGAAAAACTTTGCAAAAAAATAAAGAAAAAACAAGGGCGCAACTTTAGAAGAGAATGACAAATTTGAAGCGTAAAGAGATCTAACCCTAGACATAGGGGAATGCAAATGGAAAAAAAGAAACACGACGGAGAGGAAAAATGACATACCTGGTAAAAGATGTGATGCCCTAGCTCAAAACTTGGAAGAGATCCACAAACACGGGTTTTCTTTGGGCTTGGAGAATGTCCAATACACAGAGGAGAATGAAAGAGGATTGGAGTGAAGATGATGCCTAAAAAATCACCTTTTAATTCGTTTAAAGGTGTCACTACGCAACTTGACATTTGCATTAATGATGGCACATTAAGTGGTGAAATACATGCACGAGCTGTGAAAATCACTGCTTGTGCATGTAGAAGACTCGAGTGAGGAAAAAAGTGCATAGGTGGTGATTTTCACTGCTTGTGCATACTAAAAATAAAACTTAAAATAAAAATGCACAAGCGCTGAAAATTAGTGCTTGTGCAAAAGTCACAATTTTGAAAACAAAGTGTAGGAGTGTTGAATTTCAGTGCTCCAACACTTTGTGTTGGAATTCTACTAAGTTACATGTAGGAGCATTGATTTTCAGTGTTCCGACATGTTTTACAAATTTTCAAACTCCCAAAGGTTAAGAGCCGATGAACATGCTCGTTTCAAAGCTCTTTGAAAGATAGACGAGAGGAGACCCTCAAACGGACTGTTTGAAATTTTGGACCGCACTTTGAGGTGAATTAAAATTCTCCTCATTTTGTGTGCTTGAACATCACAAAAAATATGAAACAAACAAGTTTCATAGGGGGTTATCTGTGAGTCGAACCCTGCTAGATTCCATGATAACAAGTTTAACTTCCTTTAATGATCTTTTTAAAATATCAATCTTTACTTGGATTCATGTTGCAATAGAATGGATTAGACCATATGTAATAGGTTCAATAGACAAAAAATCTTTCTAATGCATTACCAATACCATGAAAATGGGGATCAAATAGGAAAAAAAAACCCATATTGATATAATTGAAAAATCCTCTATTATTTGGTAAAGGAAAAAAACAAAAGCTTAATCAATGCTCCATGGTTGTCTTAAAACATAGAAAAAGAGTTAAATTTACAAATCAAACCTATTTTGAGGTATTTTTCCTCCTTAAAGCTATCACTAATTGTCCTAATTCTCTTAGTAGATGATACCCAAAATAGGGGGTAATATCAAGCCTATGCATATATTTTACAAGCCCATAAAATAAGAAATGGTTGATATAGATTTGACTTCTACCTAATGACAATCCCTATGCATTTGATGGTCCATATTGGATCCCTTAGTAACATATAAGACAATTTTATTAGGCATAATAGGAGCCATAGGCTCAACAATGCTAGGAAGCAGGGGCCAAATGATTAGAGAGCAAGGAAATAAGACTAACAAATGTATAGAGATCAATAATGCTTGCCACTAACAACTACAACAAACCTTTGGATTCATCTATAAAAACTATAATTCTAGGGTTTGAGGAAGAGTAAATGGGAAGTGTCATTTTAATAATAAATAAATAAATTTTATAAAATTGTTATTGCATCAAATCGAAAGAAAATTATAAACCATCAAAATATAATAATGAAATTTATTAATTAATGAGATTTCATATCTAATCAATCTTAACTTATTAATTAATTATTATTTATACCCAACAAATTAATTATTATCATAATTATAAAGAATGTACAATAGAACTATATGAGTGTAATGAATTTTTTGTAATATTGTTTGATTTCTTGCACTAGTAAAAGTTCTTATAATCCTAGATCTATAGATGAAGCAACTAATTTTCGTTTGGACCTTTAAGGTCCCCACATTAAGTGTCTATTAACATCTCCTCAATTAGGTGGGGGGTTTATGAGGTTTTGTGATTTAAGACTAATTACTTGATCCTATATTTAATTGTACTTATGCTAATGAAATTACTTGCAATTTTTTTTTACACTCTATTTCTTACTCTCTATAAGAATGTGCTATAATAATCAAATCAATTACATCATTGTGTTTTTTTCTCAAGAATTTAATAACAAGTTTCAATATCTATAATTTTTATAGATATCATATATACTTATTAGATATCTAATTGATTTATGTAAATAAAATGATGATTTAATTACATTTAATTTCAATTCATATTTTAAAATACTCTTAAAAATTATAAATTCATATTCATATTATTGTCTATTAAGTGTAATTCATATTTCAATTGAATTGAAATTAAGTGTAATTAAATTGTCAAATAATGAATCAAATTTTAAATTCATATTCTTAAGTCTATTATCTAGTTTAAAATGTAAAAATCTTGTAAAATAATTATTTTATATATGATAATAAATTATCATTTTAAATATTTGTGAAGGATAATAAATTTTCTTTAAGTGTAATCTAGGTTAACCAAATAAAATGTATATAAATAAGTACAAATCTACTTAGGTTAAATAATGATAGTTGTCTATTAGAAATTTTGGCAAGTGTGCTTAATTAGCTCAAGAATATGAAATGAATGCAATTAGATGTCTTTAAATACTATCTCTTGGACACATTTATACAAAAATCTATTGTGGCTTAGTATCTAAAGTCTTTCATTTGAACATAATTCATTTTCAATAATCATTTTAATTCTTAGAGCATGCAATGAGTATTTATTATAGGAATAATTTAATTGGTGCTCTAAAGGGAACACAATTTACTTCACAATCATTATTTAGAATATTTGCATGCTTGCTTGTTGTCTATCGATCTTTAACACTATCTTAAAGTTGATCTCTCTAGGAGTTGATTAAAGAGAACTTGACCCTAGCAATCTAGCACTCTCTTTAGGTACTTTTAAATACCACCCACCCTTGATGACAAGCTCAAAGAAAAAATATTAGCAAATCAAAGAGACACATATACAATCATTAGTATTAGGTCTATACATTATAGAAAAGATTCATGCAATGAAGAAATAATTTTAAGTCATGGATTCAACCCATAAATACTAATAATTTAGATAGTGAACGCATCTAGCTCACATCTTTTGTGTATCAAGATGATTAGATTTGTGTATCATTAAGTTTTATCCTTCATGATATATGCTAGAGCTAAGATCCTTAATCCTTCTTCACATTTTCTTTCCTAAAATTATATTAATTATGACTGCTACAACTAAAATTAAAATTTAGATTAATTTGTGTTTGATTTTACACACTTACTTGAGTATCACAAATTAATATTAAGAAAATATTATTTTTCATCACTTTTTTTAAACCAATTCATATTGGCGTTCCCTAAAGTTTGATCTTAGATTTTATAACTTCACTATTTTTAAGATTGCAGATTTATATTTTCTAATTACATTATCATTTTTAAATTATGTTAGGGTTTGTATATCTTTGATTGCTATATCAAAAATATTATTTATTTTCCATCTTTTTTCTCACTGCTACCCACCCTTGGATACTACATTAAGATTTCATTTTCAAATCTTACATGTCATTGATATTCCCAAACACAAATGAAGAAATAAAAAATGTGAGAAAAAATTAAAAATTCTATATGGAAAAAAAAGGGGCGCAAAAAATCTTACTAAATCAAAGAATTTAATCTCATGGGGGACCATGAAGAAAAATACTATATAGGCATGAATATTAAAATGAAAGCAAAAATGTTGATAGCTCAATTAAGAACTAGTTCACATCATCTTAGATGTGAAATGGGAAAATGGATGGTACTTAAAGAGGAGTGGGAAAAAAGAATATGTCAATCTTGTAAGAAGGGAATGGTGGAGACACAATGGCACTTTGTCATCGAGTGCTCATTGTATAGACATATGAGCCATCTATGAGGACACCTTGCAAGTTGATAATTCAAATACCTTAAATTTGAAGAGGCAAGGTTAGACAAATCTGCAAACTTCATCATCAAAATCCATTGCAAAAGAGTTGATCTTGAAGGAAGTTTACAAACTGTATAAGACTTTTCTACTAGTAGCCCTTGTGTTGACCTTGGATCCCATAGACTTCTTTGGCCTCATGAATATTATTAAAATATTTAATTTCATTAGAAATTCTTGTCTAAAGAGAGAAGTTGATCTCCTGACAAAACACACCTATTTATAGACACTATAACATAACACCCTATCCCCCATGCCACTCTCCCAAAAAACACATCGACGAAAAGAATTGACGAACCAAGCTGATGGATGTTTGGTGCATGTTTTTTGGAGTGTCATAACCTGTCTCGTCACCAGAAAAGCATAGAAACACCACAGGTTTTTCACACTAGTAGAAAAACAAAAATAAATGACTAAAAAAACTACTAAAATTTTCATATAAATGACTAAACTTGGTCACATGACTGGAATAGTAGTTTATTGCCAGTCGTTTATAACGCAGACAAATTAATGACTAACTAGTTTTAGTCATTTATTTGGTCATTTTGATTGATCAATTTGGTAGTATATTTAGTCATATTTATTCACTGAGCTTGGTCACATGACCATTAGTATTTTATTTCTAGTCATTTATAACACGACCAAATTTATGAATAAACCATTTTTAGTCATTTATTGGTTGTTTCGATTAATCAATTTGGAAGTATATTTTTAGTCATTGATTTAGTAGTATATTTAGTGCATTTTTAATTGCCGTCATTTGGTAGTTTATTTTATTAATCAAAAAGAAATTACTTATCAACTATCTAAAAGATTTGCACAATAAAACAAGAATGAGAAGGTAAAAATAGTTTTTTTATTAATCAAAAAGATGTTACATACAGTTGTGTAAGCTTGAAAATAGAGTTGCAATTTGTTGTCCCAACGTGAAAGAACTTGAAAAGATTACAATGCATTGCTGAGAGAGAAAAACTAATTGAAATCTTCTCCAAAACCTTTCCTTTATGATGTTCAACATCTTACAAAAGAATAGGAACATGATTGTTCTTTTATATCATAACCTACAGCCCCTTACCCTTGTAATGCTTGTTGATCCTCTAGCTGTCATTTGTGCATGTGTTCTTTTATATCATAACCTACATTCCCTTACCCTTGTAATGCATAAGTACATGACACATCTTTTCAAAGTAAATTCCATTCTATGATTGTGATAAAGCTCCAATCATTTGTAGGCTTCCCTCTTTTTGATTACTATCATCCTATGACAATGTTAACTATTACTTCATTGTTTCTCTTACCATTGAACTACCCCTTAAAAAATTGATCATTTACCTCTTCATCTTCATATCTTGGTGGTTTCTTTATCACCAATCAGCTTACCTTCATTATCTTGGAGCCATATTCTTTAAGTTTTTTTTCATGGTTGTAACCAAGGTCATATAGATCTTATCCGCAAATTTATGAAGAACCATATTGTAGGCATTCCTGCAATTGAGAAGAAAAGGGAGACTTAATTCATGATAACCTAACTATTCATATTTTGTCTTACAATCATATACTTCATGGCCAAAACAACAAGAACTGTTTTGTCTTAGTAAAAACGTTGTCAATAGATTCAAATAAGATACTACTGCAAAGATAACTTCATAACCATATTTTCCATTAAACAAACTGTCTTGGGTAGATTCAAATGGATGTTAATACAAATAAAACTCTATTGTTATTCATAAACCAATTAGCAACACTATTACAACATCTGGATAAAATACATTACCAAAAACTCTAGGTAAAATTCTTGGGCAAAGTATTCCAACCAAACAAATTATATTTCTATTAGGAACAAAAACAAAATAAAGACACTTCAGAATAACCTCTTTGTCTAGAAAAAATCAAATAGAGTATGATAGAAATCATTGCAAAGTCACATGTTTCACACCTTAGCAAAGACTCTGCAAAGCTAAAGAGTAAGAGGAAACATATACTAGCCAAGAATACTGGATAAAAACTAAAAACCAAAATTGACAAACTAAAAATTAAGAGTTTCAAGTTTACGAAGAACATGTCTAATACCACAACAAATACACTCACTAGACATCCAAGTGTCCATATTATAATGTCCTAAATATGCAAACATATTGTTATAAAAGTATTTTCCTATCAAATAGATGTTAGTATGTTCACATTGATGTCTATGAAGCATAATCATGAAATTCAAAAATAAGAACAACTCAACAAGCTAAAGAGGTAACAACAAACCTAGCCCTTGGAGAAAATCTCAAGACTAACTTGGGAAAGAGATAAATCTAATCAATTTTAGAGGGATAAGAGTCAAACTCGTTAGTATTGAGCTATTGGGAAAGAGTATTGTGGCTATAATAATCAATTTAATTGAGCTATTTTGTCTATTGGATTTGGCTTCAAGTTTATTATAGAAAACAAGAATATATGATAAAATGAAAATAATGATTATTTTGCCACTCAGTGTGCTTGTAAGGCCAAAACAGTTCAACAAATGTGGTTAAATATGCAATATGGAAGCCATGAAATCTAATAATGTTAAAAAAAGATGTATACAGCACAAGCAGTGAACACCACGTGTATCTAGCAGCCACCTTTATAGGCCTCCATACTTATTTTCTATGGGTGTACTACACAAAGGGTGCGACTCAACTAAATACATCAGAATAGCCTAGTTAGGCCTTATGGGTAAGTGCACCAATCTGTGACACAATTTAGCTGCCAAATTGAAAAAACGTTAAAAAAAAACCTGAAATAAGGCATTTGGCGCATGCCAAATGACTAAAAAGCAAAAATCAAGTTTCAAACCCTCATTCTGTCTTCAACCTGTAGCTTGAGGAAGAGGATTTCAGGTCTGCAACTCATGCTCACCAAATCTCTTCCATTGTTTGCATCCTTAGCTTGCCATTTTCCATGAGGATGTCGCCAACACATCGGAGAGGTCGAAGATTGCAAAGAGGTGTGTATTTTTATTCTATTTATTTGGAATTTGATTTGGAATGCAAATTTAAATAGATTTTTATAATAAAACTTTGTTCTAATTCTCAGGGAATGAATCTCCACCTCAAAACATTGAGAATTCAGAATCACCCCCTCATGAAGAGCCTCCTATACAAGAACAACCCGAAACCCCTCCATCAATTCATAGGCATCCTCAAGGAACACAAGAAAATATTCAAAATCAAATTGAAATAATAAAAGAGACATTCAACAATTAATTGCAAGATTAACAGCATGTCGAAACCCACCCTTATAGGAGAGGAATTGTTGAATCATTGAAGTCAATTTTAACTCATGTAGGATAAATGAGCGAGCAAATGAATATTTGGTCAACTAAGAGGCATGAGATGAGACAATTTTATGCTAATGGTTTGTCATATGCAGATGTCAAAAAACTAAAAATTAGCAAAGCCGAGTTGTGTGCCCTATTTATAGACCCAAAAACCAATGAACCTTTGTCCCATGCATGTAGGAGGTTCCCCATCCATTGGTGCCACCACGAGTTAATTAAAAAAAAAATTTGGGAGCGGTGGTGGATGGTATTTGACCAACCTCCATGCAATAACCATGAGGTGCCACAATAATTTTTGAGGAAACTCTATTGCGAGTTTGTCCTCAATAAAATGCCAAACTATTTTGACATCTTAGACTATTAGGGTAGAGGTGGGGGCTCCACACATGATAGACCTGTTGCACGACGTAATCCACAGTTGGCATTGAGAGCCTTGGGTAGACCCATGGTGGAGCATGTCATTGTTCCTTCCATTGTTAAGGATAGTGTAGAGGTGGACACGATGAAGTCGATTGGCTCACTCACCCAAACCATTTTACAGTGTGTGAGTCCTCTAGTAGAGCCTGGTGTGGAGAAAACATGTAGGCCCCGAGCTCCGCCCCACCATTATGGTGCTTGTGGTGTTGTTAGCATGTATGATTATCAAGGTGCTCGTGATGCAGCTACACAACCTACGTCAGTTGCAGAGGCAATGGCTTTCACAAATGATATTTTGAATGATACATTCGGCATTGACACTCAAGTAAAATTTAGCAAGTTATTTTAATGTTGTTTATTAAAATATATTTTGAAATTTAAGAATAACTAAATTAGTAGAATTTTGATATGATGAAATTTCAGGGTCGCACTATTCATGAGGGATGCTCTAATCCTACAAACCCTTATACATTCTCAATGATGAGTCCATAGGTATACAACTAGTATTAAAGATATTATTGCATTTGAACAGTTGAATGTTATATTTGAATGTTTGTCTCATAACATGCTTCAAATTTCAAACAGTTTCCTAGTGCACCTTCTTCCTCCACACCTCATGATTCATATCCACAAACAACGTACACTCAAGTAGCCTTTATTCATTAATGGTGTTGTAAATCTATGTTAGCTAGTTTTCATAATTTTGCGTATATACAAATCTAAAAAATTGAAGAGAAACACAAACATTGCATTCAAGTATTCCTTGATCGTGTCACATTATGTTCTCCTATATCAACATGATACCTAAGATATTGTTTCATTTGCAGATGTTGACAAGAGATAGCCCTGGTGATTTTGGTGGCACGATGGACCATGGAGTTGCTGCAGCAATAGCCAATTCTGATCCATTGAGAGAGGTATGGAATAGATTAGTCGATTTGAAATATATTTTCTCTTTTATGGTCTATTATAGAAAAATTTTACAATAATTTTATGTAGTTTAATTTCTATCTTCATGGTTGCTATAGGTGGTTGTCACTCCAGATCGTGGACATGGTGATGTTGTAAATGTGCATGATGACTATATGTATGCGGTAAGTGATTATATATTTTGTCATATGCCATTCCACAATTCAATTTCTATGTTTTAACATCTTTACTTTTAATTGTATCAGTTGAAGGTCCAGAGTGAAGAGAGGAGGAGTAGCAAGCGTGTTCAAAAGACAAGACAAGCAATAGTCACTCCATCCAGTTAAATTTTGAAGGCAGCACGGGATCTATTTCCTTCCCCTAGAGGAAAATGACTATGTATTAGTGTTGTTTGTTGTATTCCTATGTGGCATTTTGGAACATATGTTTTGTACTATTGATATATATATGTGATATTTTATGTCCATATGGCTCCTTTGTACTAAGCCTATATGGTTTTTTTGGATATATTTATATACTTTTATCAATATATATCATTGTATAGCCTTTCATATTTTTGATTAAAGAAACTCTTATTTTCCTACTGCCATTCTTGAATGATGTTATCATGCGTATCGTGTAAGTTGTATGCTTGAATGTTGTAGGCATGGATTTTTTTTACATATAATGCTTAATTAATTGTTTTTGAATGCTCAATAAGCTCCATCTCACTTGTGTATTGTATAAATAAGCTCCATTCGTGGTGGTTTGTATCCTTTAGAATGCTTCAATTACTTGTGCCTCACTGATGCAAAGGCAAGGAGGCTCAAACCCAATGAGTCTGACAATCTACCTTCAAGGGGATCCTAACAAGATTAATACAACCTATTTTGAGAAATTTACACAACCTCAAATCCCCATCAAACCAAACTCTTCATTCAGCACCTTACCCAACAATCCACCCTTGTAGCACTCAAAACCCAGTCCAAGCCTGATTTCTCCCAACCTTTCCAAAATACCTGACCATTTAAAGGTGGATTAAGATACCCTTTTCAGGGTTACACAACATATTCCAAAACCAATAGTAACTCTTTTGTACCAACATGAACTTTCAATACACCTCCCTCGCTCTAGGCTTCACAATTAGGCCTAATTTCCAAAGGAACCCCCTCACAAACTCACCTCCAAACCAAGGAAACTTTAAATAGTCTTAGGGATGCTCACCAAACTCTAGATTCTCCCATTTTAAGATCCCCAAGAGCTTGTTCTATTCCTCTACTCACAAACCCTCATAAACCTTCACAAAAACAAGGGTTTTAAACAAACTCATAACTCCAGACCTCCCCCAATCCTTCCAAAGGTCCAAAAACCCCACAATACCTCTTCCCTAACTTAAAAGACACTCACAATCCCATTCCTTTCAGTATTTCTCAGATTCACTACTTGAGTTCCTTACTTTCATGGTGGAAACACCCTTGAATAGCATTAGAACTTCACACCCCACTAAGTTTATTCATTCTCTCAGCCTCCAAAGTATTCATACACAAAACTAATCATGGTATAGGCCAATCCGCCAAGCCATAGGGCCAGAACAGTAGGTGGATTGGCTAATGTGTCATGGTGTTGCCCTCAAAACCCCTAACACAGAAAACAGAGTAGTAACCAAGTTTGTTGATCCCAAACACACCAACAGTGGATTTAAACCTTTAGAATAGATGCAAAGAGAGTAAACACATATGCAATCAAGTATCCAAAGCCTCAAGTCATGATAGACTTGTACGGGCCTATGCAAGGCAAAGAAAATTCGGGAAAACAAAGAAAACTAGTGATCAACATTTTTAAAAGTATATTTTCTTATTAGAAACTGAACAAAATCAACCCTCAACTCGGGGTATTACAGCAATATATCTTGATACCACCTTCCAACTACCCCTTGAGCTGATCAACCACCATAACCACCCTTTGTTAGACTTCTAAGATGGCAATTTGCCAATTTTGCTCTTAATTACCATTCATTCACAACTTGATTTTTCAAATACCACCTAACTGACCTATTAAGCCTTTTAAATACAATTGCAAGGTATTTCCATAGCATATAGAGATATAGAGAGCAAATACAATAAATATTTTAAGTAAAGAATTGTAAAAAATGGATTTTTGTAGTTTATATTCATGTTGTTGATTACATTGCATTGCACATCTTTCAAAGTCAAAGCATTACTTCACTTTGCATAACTAATAAGTAGATGTTGATAGATGCTGAAAATTTAATTACAATATAGTTTGTACAAAGTCAACCTAAGCAGTTATGCAATTTCTTCACATTGTATAACTAATAACTAGGAGCAACTGCCAATTGCATTTTCTTATCATGGCATTCTATGAGACCAAATTTCTTTGAGATATTTTTTCAAATAGTTCCCTGCCTTGTCTATGTTACCATATTTTTCATACATGTCTACCAAAGCATCTTCTCAAACAATTCACTGCCTTGTTGCTATGGCTAAAAGCCTAAAACAAGTGATTTTGAACAAGCTATGGATGCTTCAAAAAAATATATCAAAAGCATAGTAGTAAGCAATAGCATAGACAAGGCAGTGAACTATTTGAAAAAATGCATCAAAAAATTGCTTTGAAATGATAAATTTAGTTGTGCTTTCACTCTTCTTTAACATTGTATATCTACTCCTTTTGGTTTTCTATTTGTGTGATGGTAGACCAATGTTCAAGCCCTATGTACAATCTCAATTGGTATTTATTGTTTTGGTCATAGCAAAAAATATCTTTTGGGGAATAAATTGGCAAACCAAAAGTATAAGATTTTTTGAAAAAATTGAGAAAAAATCGGATTAAAAAAAAACATAAAAATTTGTATAACAAGAGATAAAAACTATCTTTTTTGAAATCGAAAGGCATTTCCATAGCATAGAGATATAGAGAGAAAATAAAATAAAGATTTTAACTAATGAAATGCAAAAAATATTTTTTTGTAGTTTATATTCATGCATTGCAATCTTTCAAACTCAAAGAGTCACTTCACATTACATAACGAATAACCAGATGTTGATAGATGACAAAATTTTAATTACAATATAGCTTTTTACAAAGTCAACCTAAGCAGTTATGCAATTACTTCACATTGCATAACTAATAACTAGGAGCAGCTGCCAATTGCTTTAGCTTGTCATGGCATTCCATGAGACCACATTTCTTTGAGGCATTTTTTCGAATAGTTCATTCCCTTGTCTATGCTACGACATTTTTCATATATGTCTACCAAAGCATTTTATCAAATAGTTCATTTCCTTGTTGATATGGCTAAAAGCCTAAAATATATGCTTTCGAACAAGCTATGGATGCTTGGAAAAAATCTATCAAAGCATAATAGTAAGCAATAGCATAGACAAGGCATTGAACTTTTTGAAAAAATGCCTCAAAAAAAGTGGTCTCATGGTGATGGAATGCCATGACAAGCCATAGACAAGGCAGTGAATTGTTTGAAAAGATGCCTCAAAGAAATGTGGTCTCATCGTGATGGAATGCCATGATGAATGCTATGGTGATGGACTGTCATGGCATTCCATCACCATGAGAACACATTTCTTTGAGGAATCTTTTCAAACAGTTTATTGCCTTGTCTATGGTATGACATTTTTCATACATATCTACTAGAGAATTTCATCAAATAGTTTGTTTCCTTGCTGCTATGGCTAAAAGCCTATAACAGGTGCTTTTGAACAAGCTATGGATGCTTGGAAAAAATCTATCAAAGCATAATAGTAAGCAATAGCATAGACAAGGCAGTTAATTGTTTGAAAAAATGCCTCAAATAAATGTGGTTTCATGGTGATGGAAGGCCATGACAATCCATAGACAAGGCAGTGAACTGTTTGAAAAAATGCCTCAAATAAATGTGGTCTCATGGTGATGGAATGTAATGACAATAATCACCATGAGACCACATTTCTTTTAGGCATTTTTTCAAACAATTCACTGCCTTGTCTATGCTACCACATTTTTCATACATGTCTACCAAAGCATTTTGTCAAACAGTTCACTGTCTTGCTGCTATGGCTAAAAGCCTAAAACAAGTGCTTTCGAAGAAGCTATGGATGCTTGGAAAAAATCTATTGAAGCATAATAGTAAGCAATAGCATAGACAAGGCAATGAACTACTTGAAAAAATGTCTCGAAGAAATGTGGTCTCATGGTGATGGAATGCCATGATGAATGTGTATGGCTATGGATTGTCATGGCATTCCATCACCATGAGACCGCATTTCTTTGAGGCATTTTTTTAAATAGTTCACTGCCTTGTCTATGCTACGAAATTTTTCATACATGTCTACCAAAGCATTTTATCAAATAGTTCACTGCCTTGCTGCTATAGCTAAAAGCCTAAAATAGGTGCTTTTGAACAAGCTATGGATGCTTGGAAAAAGTCTATCAAATCATAATAGTAAGCAACAAGCTATGGTCTCATTATTTTTTTTCACATGAAAATTAGCATGATTTTATTCGCATTTTTTTACAAGTTTTAAAAGCATTTTTTGCTGATTTTTTAGTTTTTGCCGATCAGACGAGAAGTTTCTAAGCATCACGGTGTTTGAGTAATAGCATGTTGAGGTTCACAACCATTTTGTACTTTGCACCCTTAAGGGATCGATTTGGTTGAACGTAGCTCGGAGCGATTCTGTTTGTTTGGGTGTGAAAGAGGACCATGAATAGTGTAAACATACCTATTCAGATGTGTTGGAACAATCTGTTTGGTCATATGAGCTACAAAACAAAAGATGCACCACTTTGCAACTTTGAACTACTTGCATTTGACAACTTTTTCCTCACGCGAAAATTCACCACCACAGGAAAATTCCTCCAAGATAGAAAAAACTGAGTGAGGTTATTGTAGAGGGGCCCAACGTGATCCCATAGGATTAGACGAGAAGTTTCTAAGCATCACGGTGTCCGAGTAATAACATGCTGAAGTTCACATCCATTTTGCACTTTGGACCCTTAAGGGATCGATCTGGTTGAACGTAGCTCATAACGATTCCGTGTGTTTGGGTGTGAAAGAGGACCATGCCTAGTGTAAACGTACCCACCCAGATGCGTTGGACCAATCTGTTTGGTCACACGAGCTACAGAATGAAAGTTGCACCACTTTGCAACTTTCAACTACTTGCATTTGAACACTTTTTCCCCGAGTGAAAATTTGCCACCACAGGAAAATGCCTCTGAGATAGAAAAAACTGAGAGAGGTTACTATAGATGGGTCCAACTTGATCTTGTAGGATCAGACGATAATTTTCTAAGTGTCACGATGTCCGAGTAATAGCATGCTGAAGTTTGCAGCCATTTTGCACTTTGGACCCTTAAGGGATCGATTCGGTTGAACTAGCTTGGAGCGATTCCGCATGTTTGGGTGTGAAAGAGGACCATGCCTAGTGTAAACATACCCACCCAGATGCGTTGGAATAGTTTGTTTGGTCACACGAGCTTTAGAATGAAAGTTGCACCACTTTGCAACTTTCAACTACTTGCATTTGACAATTTTTTCTCCAAGTGAAAATTTTCCACCACAGGAAAATGCCTCTAAGATAGCAATAACCGAGAGAGGTTATTGTAGAGGGGTCCAATGTGATCTCATAGGTTCAGACAGAGATTTCATAATCACCATGGTTTACGAGTAATACCCTGTCAAATATTGTTGCCCTTTTGCACTTTGCACCCTTAAGGGATCGAGTCGGTTGAACCATAGTAGTTGTTTTGTTGAATTTCATACCCTAAGATATGTTAGAGATGACCTAGGTTGCATAGATTTCTATGAGACATACGCTTAACCTACCTTTTCAACCCTATGGATTTGGCAAGCCAGTGAGCTCACTAGCTTGCCAATTCGGTAGGATTGACAAGGTAGGTGGTGCAGGAGCACCCAGGCACCTAGGCATCTAGTAAAAAATCTCCATGTTTGATGGTCAGAATGCACCCTTGCATTAAAAATGTGTCAACAAGTGAGTTTGAAAGCCTAAAAGGAAACATTAAATATTGTATCTCAATGACATAATGGAGTCATTAGTTTAGTTAGTAGGAAAAGTGATACAGTTGCAAATTTGTGAGTTGCATAATGAAACAAAGTTGTAATTTCAATGGTTATGTGTTTTGAAAAGTTGGTTTCTTGGTGGTTAGGGGCATTGATCAGTTATAGGAGGATGATAAATTCTATGTAAATCCTAGAGAGGCTCAATTTGTGGTTGTTGGATTGGAGGGAAAAGAATAAAGCTTGGAAATTACTTTGTTTTCTCATAGTTTTACTGATTTTTCTAAGTTCCCTACCTGTGTACAGGTCGAACAGGTCTTATATGTTTTGAATTCCCTTGAGAAACAGTAGATAAATGTTCTAACTTGTGTTTTGTACCTTGGAAAGGTTTGGTTTAAAAGTTCATTTGAAGGTGATTTCAGCTTTGTTCCATGAAGACATTGCAAAATGTGTGAAAACTTGAAAAAATTGTCAAAATTGTCAAAGATGTCAAATTGGGTAAATGAAGGGATTTTGTTGTTTTTGAGTCTAGAAGTCTTAATAAGGGTTAAATAAGGTCTAAATTACCATATTTCAGGTTTCTAAAGGTATTTAGAGTCTTAAAAGTTCAATAATTGCAAAAATGCAAAATGTTGCAAATGTTGTCAAATTTGTGCTGATTTGCAAAATTAGAGTCATTTAAAGGGTAATTAGGTGCAAGTTGGTTGGTTTTAAGGTGTTTATGGATTGTAAATTTTATAAGAGGCCTTCTCAGGCTCGAATCAAGGTTTTTGAAGGTGTAAAAAATTCACAGAATAAGAATACCACATTTTTATGTTGCATTTTTTGAGTTTTTTCACTATTTTTCAAAATTGTTTGTTGTTGTGCGGACTATACAAACCCAATCATGCTTTGAAATATTTAGAGGTTAATTTTTTATGATTTTTATTTGATATTCACTTGGTTTGGAGTTCTAATCTTTTGTTTTGTAAGAGAAATTCAAAAAATACAGTGTATACCCTATTTTTTCCTTTGTGAAGGGTTTGAAAATAAAATAATGAGTTTTTGACCAATCCACCCACTGTTTTCTCCTGTAACTTGGTCGATTGGTGAAAAATATATTATTCTATATTTTTCAATGCATTTTATATTATAATAAAGCATTCTTGTGGTGATTGTGTGATGCCATAGGGCTGGAAATGCAATTTTTCCCTTGAAAAGTGACGGTTTTGAAGTGCTTTTCAATGAAATGTTGATGAAGTTGAGTTTTTAAAAATTTAAAATGTCAATTCAGACCCTATGAAATGTTTTTGGACCATTTATTTTTTTATTGAAGCCTAGGAATGAAGATTTTGACAAAACCCTTGTTTTTGCATTAGAAAAGGAGGTTTTTTTTTGAGTTGGGAGTGTTTCTGACTGTACAGGTGCAAACTAGTGTTGGATTCTATGGTTTTGGGCCATTTAATTTTCTTCACCAAGGTTACAAGGTGATTGGATAAGTTTTAAGGGTACTTCCTTTGTTAAATTGACCTATTTTCCTTGATTTTCCCATGGAGAGTGTATTGGAAGTCTAAATTGGTCCAAAGGAGTTATACTTGATCTTGAAGTATGTTGTGTAAGTCCTTAATGGGTGTCTAAATCCATCATTTAATTGAAAATTATTTTGGGAAAGCTGGGTGAAAAGTCTCTTGAAGTCATTTAGCATTACTTGTAGAGAGAGTGTACCTGACAAGTGGATTTGTGAAGTTCTTTTGAATTTGCTTTGGATTTTGGGTTGATCATCTTGTATTTTTCATTTTAATTTGATCTCCACCCTAGGTCTGCATAACTTATTCAACTCCTCCTAAGACCTTAGACTCAAAAACAATAAAAAGTTTGCTTTCGCCCATCTTGACATGGACTGACCATTTATTACATTGTATCATATTTTAACATATTTTGCAATTTCCTTGTTGCATAATGTTCAAAAGACCTTACTAGTATGCCTTTCTATAATTATATTAAACATTATTTCTTTCTTACTAATAAATCCACATGTTTTTCCTTGAAGACAACTTTAAATGTAAACCATGAAGCATTACAACTAATTTTAAATGTAATATACACATTTTATTGAGGTGTATATTAAGGAATATACACATTTGCATGTATTAATTTCTCATAATTTTAGTATATCAAAAAATACACTAAGTCAATGATAAATATTACAATAGTGATGGAAGAACATCTTGAAAATCTTCCCATTTGTCAATACTTGTAGCAATACATGCAGGGAAATAATCCTCCCATTTCCAGCACGGATCATGAAATATATTGTACTTGAGAAGAAACAAAACGATTTTCTGCCCAGTTTCATTTTTCCATTCCACCTCAGCTGGCCCAGTTATTTGCATTCCAAAAAACCTGCAAAAGCCTCTCAATCTTAGACATAGACTCACATAAAAATCATTAAACGAGCAATAACTAAATAATGTCAATCATACAGCTGACAAGACCTACTATCACCTTCATACATGCTAGATAAAGAGGTCGATTGAAGGTCCTACAATGGTGATGTGCCCCTTCACTACTTTATCATCTCTCGATGACCCTACGTATAAATTTCAAATATATCATTGAGAGGCTTAACATAAAGCATGTAGCATATAAGAATCCGATAAATCTAGGAGATGGAAAAGAAAGAGAAGACTGACAACCAGAAAATGCACCAGCAACCGATGTTTCTCATACCACTGAACACTTGCACCACCAACCGATGTTATTTTCTTATATACTTTGACAAACTTCAGTATTACCTATAGTCACAATCAAAAAAGGATCAATGGCAGTCGTAAATGCATATGACATCAAACAGTAATGGTGAAAAAGCCTTATTGCAAGGTGTTGGTCCAAAAGAGTGATCATAACATGACTTTACAAATTCAATGTGCATACTTAAAAATCAATCCAGTGAACCATTTGGGTCTTCTCTACTCTTTATTGTGTCGAGTATTGCCTCGTGGTTAGACTCACGCACTTTCCAAAAGTTCTTGTTTGTAGGTCTGCCCTTATATTTGATCAAATGAACGTTGGTGTCGACAACAAGGTTTGAATAGTGAAGAATTTTTCTATGCGTATCGAAGTCCTCAAACAACCAAACTGCAACATTCTTAACTAGATACCTTCGAATCCATGTTCCAGTAACAACCACCGAACCTGTAGGATATTTTATGTTTTCTCTGTCTATAACTGGGGACTCCAATTTATTTTTGGCCTCGATACAATGGCACAAGTAATAATTTGTACCCTCTTTGTTGTCTTCATCTGTAATCACCGCATAAACATGCCCTGCATTGATATGTTTGTCTTGTTAGATTTATTTACTGAGCAACATAATAAAACTTGTAAGTAAGATATATTACCTGGTCCTAGTAGGTCCGATACATGATCAAAGTCAATGGATGATTGCATCTCCATGATGTGTAGAGCTGTTGGGAGCTGATAAGTGTCAAGTAGGGTTAGACTTCTTACAGACCATTCGTCAACCCACTATGTTGACTCGCAATCATTCCATGATTGAAGTGTGCATGCATAAAAAAAGCATGCCATCTTCCTTGTATGGATAATCCATGTACCTACATTGGAGCTTCTAAAAGAGTGTAGCTCGCTCAATTCTGTTAGTGTACAACAATCCTCATATTTTGCAATGTTAGTATCATCTACTAAATGAAAAAATCTACGAATTAAAGAATTACCTTCACTACCTGGACCCGTTGCACCATTGCACCAATGGACAATTGATCCAGCATCTATCAACTTTACACTGTTTGTGTACTTTAACTCTTCCCGTGCTAGGGCTCTTTTGATACATGCACCTACTCCATCATGCTCCCCCTTTCCATGCCAGGGCTCTAAGAAGTTCCACATATGGTGAACACCACTAATCCTATGCATCCTGCTCAACCAGTAAAAGATTTTGGCATTCTTGAATTGTGATGTACAATTATCTGACCATATGATATGTTTACTAAATGATATGCCCATGCTAGCTAGATCAGCATAGAACATATGAAAGCAACCTTGAACAAACTCTGTAGAATGTGTGCGATCATCACTGATGTAAAAGTGATACTCCCTCAATACTTTCCTATTTTCCTCAGTACTATCATTTGCATGAATGAATGCTATATGCACAAATATAGCAACCTGCACAGAGTTGTAGTACTATGATTGCACCTCGTTCTATGGTTGTAGTGTGTAGTTCTCAGCGAAGTCGACAACTGAAACGATATGACGAAGTGGAAACGTGTCCTTGCATAACTTGAACTATGAGTCCAACCATTGTGCTTTGTGTGTATGTGTTGCATAATCATAAACCACCTAATCATGAAAAATTCCCATAAACTGATACACTGGAATCTTATCACTGACCAATTCGCACTTCTTTGCTTCTTTCCCATCTTTTAGACTGTATGCCACTGTCTTATATTTTCCAAATTCTACAATTTTGTCTCCATGTGTGTGTGTACTAGCCATGTGTTGAAAATTGGAAAATGTTGCATGCCACCACAATGATCACATCTGCCATCCAAACATGATTTTTTGTAAAAAAATTGACCATCCTCTCTTTCACATAAAATGGAAGACAAAAATTTCCTTGACGATTTAGGTGGAGGCATTATGTTACATTCCTGCAAAACATTGTCAGTATGCATATCTACACATATACGTCGATAAACATCATAATGGTTAGAAAAATCAATATGAACCTTACAACAACAAGTAGTGCGTGTGTGATTTATTTTGGCATTAAAAGGCTTTAGCATTTCAAAATACCTTTGACATATTCTAATTACAAGAAACATCTGTACAAAATCAACAAAAAATTGGGTTTGAGTGGTATCCAAATAATGCATTGGATATGGCTCACGGTTTTTGCTACCAATTCTTCTTCTTACAAAATCTCTTTAATTAGGAGAGGTCCTTGTGTTATCCTTCCAATAATTCACAATTAAAGATCTCAAGCCTTGAGCAAGTCTTGTGTCTTTTTGTGGCACTCTACCCAAAAATTCCCATAACTCATTGCTATTTGGATCCTCCACTCTTTCACGCCTTCCTTTGGCTCTCATTAGAGATGATCTACTTATTTTCAAAGACTTACTTTCCTTTGTAAGGTTCACCTTGTTCCTTGTTTGACTGCTTAATAGTGTTGTTTTCATCACACATCATGTGGCACAACTATCCTTCATGTGTGAGGTGGAACCCACGCTCTCGTATGCACTCATCAAGTTCTTTACAATGGAATTTTCACTTGAGTCATTCAAAACTCTTAGCCCAAGAGCCTTCATGGTGAGCCTAAATTTGAGTTTCCTCATCATTTCAAAAAATAATTGGCATCTTCCACCCTCACTTAGCTTCACAAAAATTAAACTCCATATCCTTTGTGCATATCTTTGACATGTACATTTTGGAATCTTATTAGGTGTCCATTTCAAAACATTGGAATCAATATCAATAAAAAATGTAGGTTTTCTATGCAAAATTCTAGGAGGAGTTCTCAAATGTAAATTTGTGTCAATATTGGGAAGGTCAACAACATCAGGGATAGATCGTGTACCTTCAATTGGAGGTGCAATTGATGGCATACCTTGAGATTGACATGTAAACGACATTGTACCTCCAACTTGAGATGTCATTTATGGAGTGCCTTCAAATAGAGATGTGTTTGCTGATGTACTTTCAAAATGCAATGTTTTTGATGGTGTGTCTTCAATTGGAGATGTGCATTGAGCTTCACCTATGGTTGATGATGTGCCCCCAACTTTTGTATCCATTCATGTCCTTCCACAAACTTTCCTCATTCATGCCCTTTGTTTTTCCAATTTGACATCTCTCTTAGATTGCATGAGAATTTGTGGTTGTATGGGCTGCAATTCCTTTGCTTCACGAGCTAAATTTTTTGATTCTCTTCTCCTTGCATTTTTAACTGCACATTCTTCTAGTGTTAGAGGCTTCGGTCATTTCCTTGGCATGACCTTCAATGCTACATGTTCACAAACACACATAGAACAAAATTAAGTAATGCATTTTACAAAATATTGATATCGCTGATTACATTGCATTAAATATGAAACACACCAAAGAATTTTATGAAAGAAGGCAGCGAGTTGTTTGGAATTATCAAACATGTCTATGCTACACAATATTTTTCATACATGATGGAATTAGATGTCTGTAGGGTTAGATACTAGAGTAGGGATTTTGAGTGTGTTTGAAGATTTGGCAAAGTACCTAGAGGTTGATGCAGTACATGTAGGGATCCACAATGAACTTGTTAAAAGATTTAGAGGAAGGCTCTTAATAGATTTACACACAACTTGATCACTTAACTTACCAAGAAAAACCATTTTTGATGCAGAGAGGGGTGGAAACCATTCAATACAGCAAATCAATGAGAATCAATCAGATTCCAAAGCAAAACTAGATGTTCAACAGAAAATCCCAACTTCTACCAAGATTTCCCTTGTAGCATAGGTAACCCGGTTCAAGGGCCTTTTCACCAAGATTTTCCAAAACACTTGACAAACTCAGGGATGATTAAGATACCCATTTGCAAGTTATAAAACATAGGTAAACCCCAACATCAACTCCTTTGGACCAACATTGACTTCCAATAGACCCACCTTGGAAAAGGCTATTCAATTGGCCTAATTTACAAACAGAGTACCTTTTAAACAATAAATCTTCACTCAAAATCCTCAAAGAGAAGTATTTTATCTGTCAAAACCTCCAATTTCCTAAATTTTTTCCAGGTCCAAGACCTCTAGACCCCTAATACACCAAACCCTCAATTTCAAGAAAAATACTTGGGGTTTTAATGAAACTCCTATCTCCCGAACCTTCCAGACCCATACAAAGAACCAAACACACTTACCAAACCCTGCATATGGTGAATAATACATTACATGGATAGTCCTTCCCACATTTCTTGAAAACACCACTTCAAGCCCTAATTTTCACCATGAAAAGACCCTGCTACAGTCCTAGAACATCATCCCAAACACCCAAACTTGACCCCACAACATTCTAAATAGGTTAGCCATGTATTTTAAAAGTTAGAGGACCCATTCCACAAGTTACAGTAGGCAGAAAAAGTGTAATGGGTCGAATTACATAATGAAACCCCTCAATCCAGGAACATTGTGAAAGTAGGTAGCAGCAGTAAAAACAATATAACTTTCACTATACAAAGAGTTAGAACCTCTAAATAGATGAAAATAAAAGCTAATTCATTAATCTACAACATCCAACTAGTTTCATATCATCTTAGAGTTCGTAGATTCTGTACAACAACAAGAAAAGTGAGAGAAACCAGTAAATTTCTAGAAAATAACATTCTTCTTGATAAAGAAATGGGGTACATATCAACCAACAACCTCTCCTTCGAGGAATTGAAGGTTATTAAACATATTTTTATTTCATTCCAACTCCCTCGAACTCTACAACTTTTGCATCTTTTAGTAACTTTTTTTACCGCATTTAGCCAAATTGCAAGCTATGACACAACTAAACTCCCTTAGCTTCGAATACATTATAAAATGGTCTAATTGACCTTACTGAACACAATATACTCAACATTAACTAAAATCCTAGCATTTGACCATGCTCACTAAAAGATGACATTTTTGAAAAAATTGAGCTTACAAGGTGCTCCTGCACCAGAGGCTTGGAACATTGATTTTGAAGTTGTGGACCTTTTGACTAGCATTATTGAACTTGAACTGTATAAAGGTTATGATGAGCAATTCATGGATTAGAGTTTCTAGTAATATTGAATTTATTTCATTATGTTAGGAGTGACTATTGTATGAATACAATATTTCGAGCAATAGACTTACATATGGTGGGTTTTGTTAAAATCTTCCAGAGGTTTAGAATGGTAGTCATCTTGAAAAGCATAGCTTGTTATTTATGGATGATCTTTGTTTTGTTTTAGATGTGAATTGATTAGTTCAGCATTGAACTGAGGTTTTTGACATTGAAGATTGTTTGAAACTGATCTAGTTAAATGATTGTTGAAGGTTTTGTCTCCCTGCTCTACATCACTGACCTAGGGTATAAGTTGTTGCCACCTAAATGAAAACTAGAGACTCTTGTGTTTATTTTTCTCAAAACCAAATTTTTGATTGTCAACGAAGTCATGAAGAATATGAATTCAAAGAAGGGTTTGTGATGCTATATCTTATAATTATTCACTATTTCTTTGGAAATGAGGTAACTTAGAAAGACAATAAGCATTCTCAATTGCACAAAATTTCCCATTTTTAATTTATTAGAAAGGTAAATGGTATGAATGAATGGAAACTTGCATTAACAACTATGTCAACTCACTTGAATTTATCTAAGCACATGTTCAATGAAGGTGAATTTTTTATGGAACAAAAAAATTAATGGACTCTTGCATTAACATTGATGAAAGCTATTAGGTTTTCTAAATTAGATGAAAATAAAAGTTTTCCAAATTAATTGAAAAAGAATGAAATACGGTGAATTCCACTAGCCATGTTGGAAATGGACTACTATAAGCAATGCAAATAGAATTCATAAGTAAATTTATGTTAAGTAAATTTCATGTTTTTATTTTTTTTGTTCTTCAAACTCATAAAAATTGAACTTTTTTATGCAAATCCCATCTAATTCAATGTTGAATTCTATGTCCAATTGTTATGATTAATAAAATCATTAAGGAAATTTAGTTTATATTGTCAAAAATAAAGAAATATACTAAATATAAACATTTCAATTTACCAAAATGAATATATTACCTCAGATAATGTAAAATGATGTAGAAACTTCAAAATGTCTTCTTCTACGTTGTCTACCATGTAGATTGGTGGTAAAAAGGTGATGGATCAAGCATAGATTGGTACAATATGAAGTCCACTGCATAAAAAAATGCGTTTATGACTTGGATAAAGCATTGAACCAAAAAACTTCATGAGAATGTGGGCCTGAATCACGGGGTCAAGCCTTATTTTACCGTTTCAAGGTAAAACACATTTGGCACTCTCCGGATTTGGCAAGCGCCAAATATGTTGTTTTGAAAAGGAGAGACCTGAGAGAGAGGGAGAGAGAGAGAGAGAGGGAGTGAGAGAGAGAGGGAGAGAGTGGGAGAGAGAGAGAGGGGGGTAGGAGGGAGAGACTTGGGAGAGAGAGAGGGAGAGGGAGAGGACGTGGGAGGGAGAAACCTAAGAGAGAGAGAGGGAGAGAGGGTGGGAGGGAGACACTTGAGAGAAGGAAAGGGAGTCAAAGTGGGAGAGAGGGGTGGGAAGGAGAGACCTAAGAAAGTAGGGTGGGAGGTAAGTGAGGCTTGACAGAGAGGGAGTCAAAGTAGGAGAGAGGGGGTGTGAAGGAGAGACCTAAGGAAGTAGGGTGGGAGGTAAGTGAGGCCTGATAGAGGGATTGTGAGAGAGGGCATTGGAGTGACACTGATTAGTGTAGGTAGCATGGGAGGGAGTGAGACCCAAGAGATACCCCCATCCATCAACCCCCATACCCTCTTAATCCCTCAACCCTTAAACCCTAATCCCTCAACCCCTCTACAATCTTAATCCTTCAACCCTTAACCCTCAACCCTTAAACCCTAATCCCTCAACCCATATACCCTCTTAATACCTCAACCCTCAACCCTCAACCCTTAAACCCTAATCCCTCAACCCATATACCCTCTTAATCCCTCAACCCTCAACCCTTAATCCTTAAACCATAATCCCTAATCCCTCAACCCCTCTATAATCTTAATCCCTTAACACTTAACACTTAACCCTTAAACCCTCATTCCTCAACCCCTCAACCCTCAACCCTCAACCGTTAAACCCTAATCAGTCAATCCCTCTATAATCTTAATCCCTCAACCCTTAACCCTTAACCCTCAACCCTTAAACCCTAATCCTTCAACCCCTATACCCTATCAACCCTCAACCATTAACCCTTAAACCCTAATCCCTCAACCCCTATACCCACTTAATCCATCAACCCCTCAACCCTTAACCCTTAAACCCTAATCCATCAACCCCCATACCCTCTTAATCCCTCAATCCTCAACCCTTAAAACCTAATCCCTCAACCCCTATACCCTCATAATCCCTCAATCCTCAACCCTTAAACCCTAATCCTCAACCCCTATACTATCTTATCCCTCAACCCTCAACCCTTAAAACCTAATCCCTCAACCCTATATTCTTTCATAATCCCTCAATCCTCAACCCTTAAACCCTAATCCCTCAACCCCCTATAACTCATCTCTTTAATCCCTCAACCTCAACCCTAACCCTTAAAACCTAATCCCTCATCCCCCATACCCTCTTAATCCTTCAAATCAAGTCAACCTGTCAACCCTTAACCCTTAATCCCTAAACCTCTACTTGAGAGAGAGAGGTGTGAGAGGTGGTGGGAGGGAGCACTCTTGATAGAGAGGAGGGAGAGGGAGAGGGAGAGGGAGAGAAAGAGAGAGAGAGGGAGTGAGAGAGAGAGGGAGGGAGTGGAAGAGAGATAGAGGGAGTCACTGTGAGAGGGAGAGGGTGTAGGAGGGGGAGACTTGAAAAAGAGAGAGAAATATGGGGTAGGACGGAGATACTTGAGAGAGAGAAAGAGGGGGATAGGGTGGGAAGGAGAGACCTAAGAGAGAGTTAGAGAGAAAAAGTGGGAGAGAGATAGAGAGAGGGAGAGAGACAAAGTGGGAGAGAGATAGAGGGAGTGAGAGAGAGAGAGGGAGAGAGACAAAGTGGGAGAGAGATAGAGGGAGTGAGGGAGAGAGATAGAGGGAGTGACAAAGAGAGGGAGTGGGAGAGAGAGAGAGAGAGGGAGAGACATAGAGATAGAGAGAGTGAGAGAGAGGGAGGGAGAGGGGGTGGGAGGGAGAAACCTAAGAGAGAGGGAGAGGGAGAGAGGTTGGGAGGGAGACACCCGAGAGAGAAGGAGAGGGAGAAAAAGTGGGAGATAGGGGTGGGAAGGAGATACCTAAGAGAGTAGGAGAGAGAGGGAGTGAGAGATAGAGGGATGGGAGAGATACAAGGAGTGAGAGAGAGAGACTTGAGAGATAGAGAGGGGTGGGAGGGAGAGGGAGTACTTAGGATAAAGGGATTCGAGATAGATGGAGGGGTTGGGGGGGAGATACATGAGATAGAGCAAGAGAGAGAGTGGGAGGGAGATATCTGAGAGAGGGAGAGAGAGAGGGAGAAAGATAGAGGGAGTGAGAGAGAGAGAGAGGATGTGGGAGAGAGATAGATGGAGTGAGTGAGAGAGACAAAGAGAGGCTTGAAAGAGGGAGAGGGGATAGAAGGGAGAGACTTGAGAGACAAAGAGGGAGGGAGAGTGGGTGGGAGGGAGAGACTTGAGAGAGAGAGAGAGGGAGAGAGATAGAGGGCATGAGAGAGAGAGAGAGACTTGAGAGAGAGAGAGAGGGAGAGGTGGAGGGAGGGAGATACTTGAGAGAGATGGAGAGGTAGACAGAGACAGATAGAGGGAGTGAGACAAGGAGGGAGTGGAAGAGAGATAGAGCGAGTGACTATGAGAGGGAGATGGGGTAGGAGGGGGAGACTTGACAAATAGAGAGAGGGAGAGGGGTATGATAGAGATACTTGAGAGAGGAAGAGGGATAGGAGGTGGGAGGGAGAGACCTGAGAGAGAGGGAGAGGGACAGAGTGGAAGAGAGTGAGAGAGAGGGGGGATGGAGATACCCGAGAGAGAGTGAGAGAGAGGGAGAGAGATAGAGTGAGTGAGAGAGAGGGAATGGGAGAGAGATAGAGGGAGTGAGTGAGTGATAGACCTAAGAGAGGGAGAGGGGGTAGGAGGGAGAGACTTGAGAGAAAGATAACAACCTAAGAGAGGGAGATGGAGTGAGAGAGATAAAAATACCAAAGAGGGAGAGTGAGAAAGGGGGTTGGAGTGAGATAGATTTATTTAGGTACCTATGTGGGAGGGAAAGAGACTTGAGAGAGGGGATTGGACTGAGAGAGTAGTCTAGGTCACATGGGAGGGAGTGAGACCTAAGAGATAGAGACTTCAGAGGGATAAAGAGCTATCCAATAACAGTAACGAGTTAGAGAAGGTATGAAAGGTAAAACCTCGACTATCCATCTACGATCATAAACTGTGCACAGCTCCCCGTCTCATTTGCACATCTTTCAATGCAAGTTTATAAAAAAAATGTGATAATGTTAACCTCTCTCTTAGCTATCTAAATATATAATTCTTTTTTCATTTTGATTTAGTTAAGGTAGTTAAGGTTTTGATCCATGGATTCTATTGTAAATGCCTTCGTTTTTGGTCAAAAACCAACATTTACTAGGTTTAGGATAAATTTTTACACGTTCATCAGAACGTGAAACAAATTACATTTTTTGAAACTAGACTCCATTCTACACATGATGAAAAAAAAAATCAATTTTTGATTAGTTTGCAAAAAATTTGGGGGGGAGCATGCTCAAATTTTAGCTTTTCAGGATGTGTCCGCTTTGAAAATTCATAAAATATTATATATTCATTAAAACAATTATCCGAAAGAAGGAGGATAAACTAAATGGTGTTAGCTAATTTCTCACCATTGGGATTTTTGAAATTCTAAAAAAAAAATAAAAAAAATGGAGGAGCCCTCAGGCGCTATGCTATTTTTTTTTATAAAAACAGGATTTGACTTTAAAAATTCATTAAATATTATATATTCATTGAAAAAATTATCCAAAAGAAGGAGGATAAACTAAATGGTGTTAGCTAATTTTTCACTATTGGGATTTTTGAAATTCTAAAAAAAAGTTAATCAAAAAGGGGGGAGCCCTCAGGCGGTATGCTATTTTTTTTTATAAAAACAGGACTTGTTTTGGGCCCCCCCTTTTTAAGATCCTTACTCTTCATTAATTTCAAAAAAAAATAGTAGCTTAGAAACTAGACTCGTAGCACTTCAACTTTTGTTCTTGCCCCATCTTGAAATTTTGAGCGTAACTATCTTCATTTTCTCATGCAAATTAGATTTTGTTGATTTTTCCCCATGAGGAAGAATAGAGGGTTAAGGATTTCCAGTGCATGGAAAATTCTACAATAACCTCTTTAAACATTCTTTTCCATGCATAGTATTTTTAGGAATTTTTGAAGGGTCTGAGTTTGCCAGTACATGGACATTCTCAGGAATTCCCTTTCTGAAAGCATTGCTTTCTTTCCATGTACAGTAGTGTAGGGTCACTTTCATCTTCACCCTCCATGCTCCATCTTTCATTTTCCATCTCCTTCATCTCTTATTTTCCTCCATCTTCCATTCCCTCCATTTTTCATGTCCTTTCATGTCTTGGTCTGCTCTCCCAGTTGCATGTTGGATTCTTGCAGTGATTTGTGAAATTACTCATCCCTAACAGGAGCCACTGTTAGAATCCAAAATTTCCGTGGAAAACCCTAGGGTTTTTTCCCATTTTGAACATAACGTTTTCACTATTTTTCTCATAAAATATCATCCACCCCCTTTTACAATGCTACAATAGTTTTTACCCTTGTACCGTTGCCTTATTTTTGGCCTATATAGCCTTCACATTCCCCCCCCCCCTTTTTAATTCCATAATATTTTCATGAAAAAAAATTCGTCTCATTTCCCACCTAAAATCTCGATCAATTCATACCAACACTGCTCTCATTATTCACTTTTTATATCACCTATCACTTTACTGTGGCTTCTTACAGACTAGCCTATAGTATAGCGGTGGTGGTGAGCGGCAGTCAAAGTAACCCTTACCACTACACCGCAGAGGGTCATCTTAGGGCCCGCGGTGTTGTGGTAGAGGGTTAGCGAACGATAGAGGTAATAGTCAGCAGGTAGTGGTGGGTAGTGAGTTAAACAGTTAAGGCACAACGGTTAAGGTGGCTATTGCGGTATCGTTGGTGATCATGCCAGCGACTGCGGTAGTGTGGTGAACAGTTAGGCAACAACGTGGCGGTCAGTAAGTGGTTACCGCTATACCACAATTGGCTAGAATGAAGACAACGATAGCGTGGGTAACGGTGGAGATAGCAATGAATGTTAGTCACCGCAGAACCACCAGAGACAGAAATGAAGGGTGCGGTGGAGCGGTAATGACAAAGAGTAGACCATGACAAGTCAAGATCACCGCAGTACCGCGGGTTGAGAAGTCAGAGGGTGCGGTTGAGCGGTGGGAGACGGTGGGCGGTGAGTTAAATAGTTAAGGCATGGCGGTTAAGGTGGCTACCACAGTACCGCTGGCAGTCATGCCAGCGACCATGGTAGTGCGGTGAACAATCAGGCGGTAGTGTGGCGGTCGTTAAGCGCTTACTGCTATATTGCAACCGGCTAGAACGAAGATAGCGGTAGCACGGGTAACAATGGAGATAGCAGTGAATGTTAGCCACCGTGGAACCGCCAGAGACAAAAATGAAGGGTGCGATGGAGTGGTAATGACAAAGAGTAGACCATGACAAGTCAAGATCACCGCAGTACCGTGGGTTGAAAAGTCAAAGGGTGCGATTGAGCGGTGGGAGATGACCAGTGAAGAGTAGTCATCACTCTACCGTGGTCAGTCAAATGGTTGACCGCGGTAGAGCAGTAAATGTGATAAAGGCCATGGGGACAAGAAATGTAAAGTATGAGAAAATGTAAAGTAAAATGAAAAGGCGGGAAAGGAATTAAATTGAAATCAAATGCAGAACTTTATAAAATATTTAATTTTCCGATAAAGGCAACTTAATTAAATATTTTAATTTTTTACTAACAAATATCATATGGTTGCACAGGAAATTGAAGGGTCATGACCCTTGGACTGTAAAGTACAAATATTTGAAAAAATCAATTGGAGAGTAGTGAGAACAGAGACAAAAAAAATTCAAAAACAATAATCGAGCTGGGATGATGAACATTTTTTCTTGAAACAGATTGTAATGGAGAAAACATTAATAAATTGGTGACATCTTTTTTGATTTCAGTTGTTGAGATACTATAATTTATGTATTTCCTATCTGGTTGTCTCCAATTATAATTTTTTAAGTCATTTAAATCAATATATCAAGTATATTCTGGATTTATCACAATGTATTTTTCACTTTGTATGATTTGATTAACTAGTGTCTGCAAGACATAACTAAATTCTTTTAAACAAATCACAGTGACTTTAGGATTTTTGTTGGATGGTTGAAGAAGAACATGGTAGGAAGACATTCTAGCACAATTTATGCAAGTCATAAATTTGATGAAATAATATACCAGTCATAAAATTTCATATTTCAAAGGTGCCTAACAACATGAATTAGGTCAGAAAGGGGAACACCTAGAATTCTGGATAATTTTGACTCTATTGCCCATGTGGATAGAAAACACTGGTCAATCATAACCCAGAAAATAAAGTTCATTTAAAATAACATTTTCAAATCCTTTCCTTTATGTAGTAGGAATAAGTGTAGTGATTTTGTCTATTCACTAACAATTTCCATTATGGGTAGATTGTTTAGCAGGAAATGTATCTCAAATCTGCAACATACACGTAGTTGCACCTGCCTAGGTCTAGCAGAACCTAAAGAGTAGAAGGTACAATTGCATCAATTGGCCTTGTACATTGGCCAAAAGTGTTGTAAGAGCTTGGAAAACTCTTCTGGTTAAAACCTACATTTTTGAGATCCAACACCCTCAACCCCCATACCCTCTTAATCCCTCATCCCTCAACCCTTAAACCCTAATCCCTCAACCCCTATACCCTCTTAATCCCTCAACCCTCAACCCTCAACCCTAATCCCTCAACCCTTAAAACCTAATCCCTCAACCCATATACCCTCTTAACCCTCAACCTTTAACCCTTAAACCCTAATCCTCAACTCTATACTCCTCTTAATCCTCAACCCTAATACCCTTAAACCCTAATCCCCAACCCCCATACCCTCTTAATCACTCAACCCTCTACTCTCTTTACCCTTAAACCCTAATCCCCAACCCTATACCCTCTTTATCCCTCAACCTCAACCTTAACCCTTAAACCCTAATCCCCAACCCCCATACCTCTTAATCCCTCAACCTTAAACCTTTAATCCCTCAACCCCTATAATTCTCTCTTTAATCCCCTCAACCCTCAACTTAAACCTCTAATCCTTTCAACCCCTATAATTCTCTTAATCTCAATCCTCAACCTCAACCCTGAACCCTAATCCCAAACCCCATAATCCCCAACCCTTAAACTAATCCCCAACCCTATACCTCTCAACCTCAACCTCAACTCCTTAAACCTAATCCCCCAACCCCCATACCCTTTAATCCCCACCTTTGTTGTTGTGGTGACCATCATCGATAATCAGACAATCTTCATGGAATTACCGAAAAAGGGAAAAATCACCGAAAAGGGGAAAACCCCAACTTTGTATAACCCTAATCCGGAAGCTTCTAAAAAGCTGGTTATAAGGGGTTTGTAAGAGAGTTACAGTAGGATAAGAAAATGCGATTATTCGTAATATTGTATTAGGTTTTTACACTGGTTAATGAAATCATTGGATGGCTACGACTTTGGTGGATGTAGCCCACATTGGGTGAACCACGTTAAATTCTCTGTGTTATTTTTTGGTGTGTTTTATTTCTGGTTTATTTGATAAAATCTGCATTTAGCTTTTAGATATCTGCCTTTGAAAACCTAACAAGTGGTATCAGAGCGGGTTGTTTTCGATTATCGTCTGCAGGAAAGTCTCACATTTGAGTGGGAGTCTCACGGTTAAGTGGGAGCAATGGCAGACGAGGGTAAGTTGAAGGTTGATAAGTTCAATGGGCAGAACTATCAGTTATGGAAGATGCAGATGGAGGACTATCTCTATCAAAAGGATTTATGGTGGCCATTGGAAGGGAAAACCAAGAAACCTACAACAATGTCAGATGAAGACTGGGATATTTTGGACAGAAAGGCACTTGGCAGTATTCGCTTATGCCTGGCACAATCGGTGGCATTCAATATTACAACAACAAAGACAACTCTAGAGTTGATGGAAACCCTAGCAAAGTTATATGAAAAGCCTTCCGCTTCGAATAAGGTATTTCTTATGAAGCATTTATTTAATATGAAAAAGGTAGAAGGTGGATCAGTTACTGATCATTTGAATGAATTTGATACGGTTACCAGTCAATTAACTTCTATAAAAGTTAACTTTGATGAAGAAGTTAGGGCTCTTTTGATTCTGTGTTCTTTGCCTGAAAGCTGGAATAGCTTGGTAATGGCTATTAGCAATTTTGTTTCTGGTTCAAATACATTGAAATTTGATGATGTTGTTGGTGTTATTTTGAGCGAGGAAATTCGTAGGAAAAGCTTAGGTGGAACATCCACATCAGGAAGTGTTTTGAATGTAGAAAGCAGGGGTAGAACAAATGAGAGACGAAACAATTTTGGGAGTCGTGGGAAGTCACGAGGAAAATCAAGGGACAGAAGGTCTCAATCTAGAGACAAGAGGGATTGCTGGTACTGTGGTAAGCTAGGTCATGTAAAGAAAGATTGTTGGTCTCAAAAAAATAAAGAAGGAGACAAACAGGAAGGAAATAAAGAGGCAAATTTGGTAAGTAATAAATCTGATGAGGATGCTTTGATTCTTTCTCTTGCCAATGCTGATGATTCTTGGGTGTTAGATTCAGGGGCTTCATTTCATGCTACGCCCCATAGAAATTATTTTCTTGATTATGTCCAAGGGGATTTTGGGCTGGTTTATTTGGGAGATAATGAATGTTGTTAGATTGTTGGAAAGGGAAGAATCAAGATTAAGTTGCAGAATGGGAATCATTGGCTACTACATGAGGTAAGGCACGTTCCAAAGCTACAAAGAAATTTAATTTCAGCAAGGCAACTAGATGATGAAGGTTGTGTTGTTACATTTAGTGATAAAAATTGGAAGG